>OLKM01002360.1:51051-72539 GCA_900291075.1 Melanogrammus aeglefinus | reverse complement strand
AACTCTTGACCTCAATAGACCACATATAGAAACTACCTCAGATAACCTACAATAGAAACCAGACCTCAGTTAGGACCACAATAGAAACCTGACCTCACTAGAACACGATAGAAACCTGACCTTAGTAGACCATAGGGGTGCAACGGATCACAAAACTCACGGTTCGGATCGTGTCACGGTTTTTGAGTCACGGGTCGGATCATTTTCGGATCCAAAACAACAAAGATAAAGATAACAATAGTGACTTTAAATAAAATCTTCAAAATGTGTTAAAACAAAATAAAGTGAAAAATTAGGTAATAATCCAGCTTCCTTTAAGCATAGGAATTTCCAAAAAAACATGGATAGTTGAATTAACCCTCACCCTGGATTTTACAATTCAGGGTGTCTGCACATTACCCTGGGAGAGTTTAGAGTCTACACACTCTCCCAAGGCAATGCAGACATCCTCATCTTCTTTTTTCCATCAAGTATGGTAGCGCGAAATTACAGTTTCTGTCTTGTGTAGGTTGGCATTTGGCATTTGTAAATCCATTGATTTCGTTGGAAGATCATTGCTCATCGCAAGCGAGGTTGGTTTGTAGTCTTTTCGCTCGGCTCTAGCCATATTGTTGATAGGGAGAACCGAGCGAAAAGACTACAACAAACCTAAAACACGTCCGTGGCGGTTCCGGTTCCGGTCAATGGGATTTACGGACGCCAAATATAAACACACACAGAAACGTATTTCGCTACGATACTTGATGATGTTGTTATTACCGGGAATTGTCCTTAAACATGCGCTGATCACAGTGCACGGCCAACTTTTTTTTTTTATCAGCCGATCCGCGGATCACTTGCGTCCCGAACCGTGAGGGTTAAATCCGTACGGATCACGGGAATCTGTGTGAACGTTGCACCACATCAGTAGACCACAAATAGAAACCTGACCTCAGTAGACCACAATAGAAACCTGACCTCAGTAGACCACAATAGAAACCTGACCTTGGTAGACCACAATAGAAACCTGACCTCAGTAGACCACAATAGAAACCTGACCTCAGTAGACCACAATAGAAACCTGACCTTAGTAGACCACAATAGAAACCTGACCTCAGTAGACCACAATAGAAACCTGACCTCAGTAGACCACAATAGAAACCTGACCTCGGTAGACCACAATAAAACATGACCATAAGAGACCACAATAGAAACCTGACCTCAGTAGACCACAATAGAAACCTGACCTGGAACTCAATAGAAAAATGACCTCAGTAGACCACAATAGAAACCCGACCTTGGTAAACTCAAAGGAAACCTGAACCTCAGTAGACCACAAATTAAGAAAACCTGACCTTGGTAGACCTCAATAGAAACCTGACCTCAGTAGACCACAATAGAAACCTGACTTGGTAAGACTCAATGGAAACCTGACCTCAGTAGACCAAAGAGAAACCTGACCTTGGTAGACCTCAATGGAAACCTGACCTCAGTAGACCAACAATAGAAACTCGACCTCAGGTAGACCACAATAGAAACCTGACCTCAGTAGACAACAATAGAAAACCTGACCTTGGGTAGACCACAATAGAAACCTGACCTCAGCTAGACCACAATAGAAACCTGACCTTGGTAGAACCTCAATAGAAACCTGACCTCAGTAGACCACAATAGAAACCTGACCTCTTGGTAGACCTCAATAGAAAACCTGACCTTCAGTAGACCACAAATAGAAACCTGACCTCAGTAGACCACAATAGAAACCTGACCCTGGTAGACCACAATAGAAACCTGACCTTGGTAGACCTCAATAGAAACCTGACCTCAGTAGACCACAATAGAAACCTGACCTTAATAGACCACAATATAAAGTATTGTATCTTTTGTAGTAGCCTGACCCATCCAACAACCTCTCAACTCTTACAGAGTATATTTACTGTATCTACGGCACAGAGACCAGAAAGGAGGAACCGTTCTCCACTCATGGACACAAACAAAGTCTACGGACCCTCTTTGTTCCGCTCAGCCTCCAGATGATCCAGGTCTAGGACCTTCTCACAGATCCAGTGGTGCAGTCTGTTACACGGTTCTTCAGACCAGCCGTCCTCCCCTGCTACTAGACGCAGTCTCTTGCTCGCCGTCATCGCGTGGTTAACGTGTCTCCAACTGAAGACCACGAGGGAGGAGACAGTGGAGGTCAGTGTGTCACTCAGAGAAGAGATGCTGCTGAACAGAGTCTTCAGCCTTACCTTGAGGTCATGGGGGTACCATCCACCCACTTGAGGGTCCCCTCTGTCTCTCGATCACTCAGTCCAATCCAGGAAGGGCCCATCAATCTGCTGACAAACGCCTGTTTCCAAAGGTAATAGCATCTGTTGTCATGACAACACAGATGAACACACACACAAACACACACACTCAGTCACACACACACACACTCAGTCACACACACACACACACACACACACACACACACACACACACACACACACACACACACACACACACACACACACACACACACACACACACACCAGTTCTTCTCTGCTGTTGATGACCACCAGGTCTGCCTTTCTCTGCAGACAGTCTTCTCTACTGGCCCTCCAGCCCTTCTTAGTAGTAGAAATAAGGTAGAGACTCTTGTCGTGAAGCATCCAGCCCTGAAGCGTCAATTCATCTGTTGAATGTAAAAGAAAATCCTGAACAAACAGAGAACTGCTTATCTTACGGCCTTCGTTACGGACACACAACCCTGAGACCTGACCTTAACAGACCACATAGACGCATGACCTTAATAGACGACAACAGAAACCTGACCTTAGTAGACCACGATATGAATCACAGAAGCAGAGGGTGTTTTGAAATGAATGTTAATGACGTGATTGATTTAATAACTTGGATAAACCCCTCACCGAGTTCATCCAGTAAGTGCTCTCTCCCCTCCCTCCAGGGTGACGGTGAGTCTAGGACAGGACAGAGGAAGACAGAAGATATGAGCTCTAAAACAGAACGACATCGTCCCTAAACACCACAGGACCCACAGCCGACCAAACACTGAGTCCATAATATTAACACTAATTAAAATAGTAATGACTACAGTCACCAATATCATTATCGTTGATATTGTTCCAATTATTCACATTAGTATTAGTAAAGTCTGAACACCAAATCTAACAAATACAATAATGATCATGATCATTGCTATTATCACAACTAGAGGTTGAGCATTGCCCGCTCAGCCTCTGGTTGTAATTAAACCCATAGCTATAATGTGGAGACCCCAGTCGACAATGAAACACTTTTCTGAGCATATAATATAACATTTTGGCCTGTAATGTTACCAACGTATAACATTTAGGTTCAGCTGTTTCTGAATCATCTTTTGCCCCCCCGGTGCTTCATGTCACTTCATTCTCCACCATTGGCCGAGGTTAACCCCCGTCATGTCTTTGTTGGGGAGAGGAGAGGAGAGACGTCCCAGAACCAGACGCAGTCCGTTCATGATATCGGAATGACCGCGGAAGAGGCAGTGGATGAAGTATTGATTAGACCCGATTTATTAGACACCACCGCTAATGAACCGCGGGGACGCACGAGACCGGTACCCATAGCAACGACGGTAGACGAACCCCCCGAGGCCCGGTCCCCACGCGCTACGGCCACCCGGAGGCTCACACAGCTTTTGGCCGTAATATCATACATACAATTATATGATGTTAAATACTATTATATATAGAGCTCCGGGAGTGCAAACGGCACCAATCCCTTTCCCCTCCATGCTGCGGTTCACCCCGGTGTGAGCACCAGATGTGTTCGGCTCCCAGATCGGCTCGGGGGTCCTTGATGCGCAATAATGACGCACTTCCTGTAAACTATGTCATCAAATGCGCATGCGCGTCACTCAGTAGCCGGTGCATCAGTGTTTTTCCGCTCTTATGTCAGTCTGTGTGCCCGTGTGTGTATCCAAACACATACACTGCAATTCACATACACACATACAGCTGAATTTGGTATACATTATATATAC
Source organism: Melanogrammus aeglefinus (assembly GCA_900291075.1). Taxonomy (NCBI): domain Eukaryota; kingdom Metazoa; phylum Chordata; class Actinopteri; order Gadiformes; family Gadidae; genus Melanogrammus; species Melanogrammus aeglefinus. Next base: position 68,533 of record OLKM01002360.1, on the reverse strand, counting down.
ATTCTTATAGGCCTACCTTGAAATTTTTACTATTTTACAGATGTTTTTTAAATTATAGAGCAAAAATACCCCTAGTGGAAACAAGGAAAATGTTAAATTTTATATTGTTATTAGTATAGGCAAGGATACAATTCATTGGACATCTGGAAAATCATACAAAAAAATATTGATATCTGAATATCTAATATGAACACATTCATGAATTCATCCTCAATTCACCATGGGATCTAAGCATGCAGTTTTTTATGGATTTACATTTAGCTGTTCCTAAGTTGTATCAATGTATTGTCTTATTTATTCTGCTTTGTATGAGCAAATAAAATCTCATCAATCATATGACCAAGTTCTTCATTTTCAGTAAATAGAAAATAGAAAATACAGTCTTAATATCTAACTTTAACAATGCCAATCCTTACTTTAACGTATGTGAAAATAAAAATATGCATTCATCAGTGCTTTTAGACATGTTTCCAATGGCTTTGTGAGAGAACGGGCTCCGTTCAATGAAATCAAAACCAAAACTGATTGAGCACCTTTTCCGGATTTTGTACGTTGGCTAGTGTCGATACGTCAAGTGTCGATACGTCATCTGTAAGCGCAGGACCCCGAGCCGATCTGGCAGCCGAACACATCGGGTACTCACACCGGACGGCACTGCAGGGAACGGTTGGCCGGTAGAACGCTGATTGGCTGTTACGGTACGTCACTCAGTAGCCACGCTATTGAACGCTGATTGGCTGTTACGTTACGTCACTAAGTGACCACGCTGTTGAACACTGATTGGCTGTTACGGTACGTCACTAAGTGGCCACGCTATTGAACGCTGATTGGCTGTTACGGTACGTCACTAAGTGACCACGCTATTGAACGCTGATTGGCTGTTACGGTACGTCACTAAGTGGCCACGCTATTGAACGCTGATTGGCTGTTACGGTACGTCACTAAGTGATCACGCTATTGAACGCTGATTGGCTGTTACGGTACGTCACTAAGTGGCCACGCTATTGAACGCTGATTGGCTGTTACGGTACGTCACTAAGTGACCACGCTGTTGAACGCTGATTGGCTGTTACGGTACGTCACGAAGTGACCACGCTGTTGAACGCGGATTGGCTGTTACGGTACATCACTCAGTGGCCACGCTGTTGAACGCTGATTGGCTGTTACGGTACGTCACTAAGTGACCACGCTGTTGAACGCTGATTGGCTGTTACGTTACGTCACTCAGTGACCACGCTGTTGAACGCTGATTGGCTGTTACGGTACGTCTGTTATGGGGAACAGGACGTGGGAACCCAAACGCGGGACACAGAGAGACCGAGGCGGTATACGTGGAACGGGGTTTATTGGTGGGCAGGCGAATAGTCAAACAGGCAGGGGTCTGGTAACGCAGGCAGGATAGTCAGACAGGCGGGGGTCGGAGAGCAGGCAGGATAGTCAGACAGGCGTGGGTCGGAGAGCAGGCAGGATAGTCAGACAGGCGTGGATCAGGAACCGGGAGGTGAGTCAGACAGGCAGGGGTCGGAGAGCTACAGGAGAGGGAAGAGGGTTACTGGGGAAAAGGGAAAACGGGCTGAACTTGGTTAAACGCTGGTAGGACCGATACTGACTGTGGCGTAGTAAGCGACGAACTGGCGCCGCTATGGGGAATCCCCGGCTGAAGTAGGGCATGATGATTGCCGGATTGGAGCCGGTGTGCCGGGAGAAGGGCCACTAGCGTCAGTAGCCGCTAGGTGGCGGTGTTGGACCGCGTAGCAGGACGCGGCGTGACAGTAACCCCCCCTCTACGGACGCCTCTTGGGCGACGCCCAGAGCCAGACGGATGGCCCCGATGGAAGTCCCGACGAGCGAGGCATCCAGGATACTGCTCCGGGAAACCCAGGAGCGCTCCTCCGGGCCGTACCCCTCCCAGTCCACCAGGTATGGTGCCCCGCCGCCGCGGCGTCGTACCTCGAGGAGGCGACGACTGTCACGCCGGTGGTTTTTCGATGATCCTGGGTGGAGGTGGGGGCGGGCAGGGGGGACAACGGCTGTGGAGACGGGCTTGACCTGGGAGACGTGGAAGGTAGGATGGCACACGGAGGGAAGGGGGAAGTCGGAGACGAAGGGCACAGGGGTTAATAACCGTCTCAATTTCGAAGGGTCCAATGAAGCGGGGGGAGATCTTGGGCGAAGTCCCCTTCAGGGGGAGGTCCTTGGCCCGAAGCCACACCATCTGCCCGGGAGCGTACTGGGGGGCGGGTAGACGGCGCCTATTGGCCTGTAGTTGGGAGCGGGAGGATGCCATGAAGGCGGAACACGTGCCTGACCAGGAGGTCTGCGGTCTCCCCTGAGGACGGGAGCTTGGGGAGCGCGATGAAGTGTGCGGCCTTGGAAAAACGGTCGATCACGGTGAGGATGGTGGTGTTACTCTCAGAGGTGGGCAGACCGGTGACGAAGTCCAGGGCGATGTGGGACCAAGGCCGGCTGGGAATGGGGAGGGGACGACCGAAGCAGACCGGAAGCGGGGCGAGTCGAGGTCTTATTCCGTGCGCAGGTGCGCACGCTGCAACGAACGCGCGGACGTCCGCATCCATGGACGACCACCAAATCGCCGGCGGATGAAGTCCAAGGTGCGGGTGACTCCAGGGTGACAGGTTAGTTTGGAAGAGTGGGCCCAAACTAGTACCCTGACCGTACCGCGTCTGGACGAACAGGCGGTTCGGAGGACCGGAACCGGGTCTGGCTGCTGCCCCTTGTGCCAGGCGTACCGCGCCTCGATCTCCCAGGTGAGTGTGCGACCAGAGCAAGCAGGGGCAGGAAGTTCTCGGGCTCGGCGCAAGGGTCCTCAGGGGAGTGGAGACGGACACGGGCATCCGGCTTACCGTTCTGGGAACCGGGACGGTAGGTGAGGCAGAAGTTCTGATCTTACCGAAGAACAAACGCACCTGGCCTGTCGAGAATTCAGTCTCTGGCGACTGAAGTTAGGCCACGTTACGGGGCGATCCAGCCTATGACGGTGTTCCGCTCGCTCTCTCTTGAGCAATGCGCCATTCTTCCAAGGCGAGCTGACGGCAAGATCGAGCGGTTGCACGTCGTATCCCTCTCGCGGGACAGCCGGGGGAAGAAGAGAGCACAGGGGTTGAGGCTTGTGTGTCGGAGAGAACGCTGAGAAGGAACCGCGCCCACTCCGGTGTCAGAAACGTCTGCCCTTCCACACGACTGAGAGAGGGATCCGTTGTACGAGGATGCGGCGCAGAAACAAAACGCCTCTTGAGATCGCGGAATCGCGTCTCGCGCTCGGGAGTCCACAAGAAGAGATCTTAGTAGAGGTCAGGCTGAGAGGTCTGCGCGACTTGGCTGTAGACTCGGATAAACCGCGATAAAAATTGCGAATTCCGAGGAACGCTGCAATCTCTTCGCGTTAACGGGGGAGGGACTCGGCCACCGCAGAGACCTTGGAGGCGATCCATTCTAATTGCGCCGACGATAATGGTAACCCGGAGGAGACGGATGGCACGTGGAACTCGCACTATCTCCGCCTTAATAAAGCCGATTCTCTAATAAACGCTGTGAAGAACCTGCGGACTGAACCCGGTGTCCTCCAAGGGAACCGAAAAAGGACCAGGATGTCGCAATTGTAGACGAACACCAGCATCAACATGTCCAGGACGACGTTCCTGAACCAGACTGGAAGACCGCGGGGGGCGTTGGTGAGACGAAGGCCATGACCCAGGTATTCGAAGTGCCCAAAAGGGTGTTGAACGCCTCTCCACTCGCTCCCTCCCGGACATGCGACCAGTGGTAGCGTTACGCAGGTCAAGCTTGGTGAAAACCCGTGGCTCCGTGGAGGGGACGAAGGCGGAAACTATGAGAGGCAAGGGGTATCTTTCTTACACGGTAATGTCGTTCAAGCCCCGTAGCGTGCAGGACGCCAGCGAACCATCCTTCCTTACGACGAAGAAGACCCCGCTCTACAGTGACAAGGACGGCGGATGATCCCCGGGTAAGGGATTCCCGATGTACTCTCCATAGATCGCGCTCGGGCCGGGAAAGATTGAACAGCGACTCCCGAGGGAGGGCCGGAAAGGAGGTCGATTGCGCAGATCTAAGGAGGTTGGGGGCCAAGGACAGGCGTGAACTTGCTGAACACCTCCCCAAGGTCGTGGTACTCTCGGGGACGGGGACGGTTGGGGGTGCGCGGAGGCTCTCGTGCCCGGCGCCGAGGCGACTGAGCGGACCCGCAAACACTGGACAGGCAGCGGGTTCTCCAGGTCGACACGCGAACTGTACACCAATCGACCTGCGGGTTGTGGTCTCTTGAGCCAGGGGTAACCCAGGACGACGGGGGAGAGGGGCTGGAAATCACCAGAAGCGAGATGGACTCGTGGTGATTGCCTGAGACGAGTAGTCTGACCTGAACGGTGCGGCGCTCACGCGCGTGAGTGTCCTCCCGTCTAGCGCCAGGGTCTCATGGGGGTCAAGCGGACGGAGGTGTCGATCCTCAAAGGAGAGAACAACTCCTGATCGATAAAAACTCTCATCTGCTCCGGGAGCCAGGAGGATAGAGAGCGGGAGGGTCTGGATCCGTGCCACAGGAGGACCGCTTCAGGAGGGGGCGGCGAGAACCGAGGGTTACGGGAGCGGCTCGCCAGGAACCCTCGGGTTACTGGCAAGCCCTTCTCTTTCCCGAAAGCGAGGGACAGGTTGCCCGGAGATGGCCCGAAGACCGCAAGTAGAGCAGGAACCGGAGCGCATTAAGGCGTTCCTCTCCTCGGGGAGAGGTGCATGCGGCCGATTCTGCATGGGGCTCGGGGGGGGTTTGGGGTGATGTGGGGGCCCGACCGCTGGGCGCGGGGAGGGGGGTAGACCTCTCTCCTGCGCGTTCGCGCAAGCGATTGTCCCAAGTGAGTGCGCAGAGCGATCAGCTGGTCTAGCTCGTGGACTCATCCGAAGAAATCAGGCTGGTCCTTGAACGTCATCGGCGAGGGCATTCAGGAAAACCCCCTGCAGGGCTTCCTCGTTCCAGCCGCTCTCGGTCGCAAGGGTGCGGAACTCGACCGCGAAGGCGGCGACGCCGCGGGATCCCTGGCGAAGACGCAGAAGACGCTGAGAAGGCCTCTTGCCTCGGACCGGGTGATCGAATACCTTGCGCATCTCGTCGGATGAAGTCGGAATAGCAGCGCACACCGCGGACCACGTTCCCACACGGCGGTCGCCACAGCGAGAGGCCCTTCCTCGCAAGGAGCCGATCAGGTAGGCGATCCGTGATTCCTCGGTGGGGTAGGCTGGGGCTGTAGGTCGAAGACCAGAGCGCACTGCAGGAGAAGGACCGACAGGAACCCCAGGTCCCCTTCTAGCAGCGTTCGGCGGCTGGGATAAACGGCTCCCGGGAGGAAGCCGAAGGAAGGGGGTCAGGGGATGGGGGTTCCGGAGAGGCGGGGCGCAGGGCCTGTACCGCGATGCTCAACTCACGTAGGTGGGAGGTGATCTCCTGCAGGGTCTGCTCGTGCTGCCCCAGGAGCGTCCCCTGATTGGAGATCACCTGGCGGAATGTCTCTGTGTGCCGCTGGGTTCCATGTGTGGCCAGGTTCGTACTGTTATTGGGGAACAGGACGTGGGAACCCCAAACGCGGGACACAGAGAGACCGAGGCGGTATACGCGTGGAACGGGGTTTATTGGTGGGCAGGAGATAGGTCAAGCAGGGCAGGGGGTCTGGTAACGGGGCGGGCAAGTCAGGCGAGGACGAGAGCGGGAAGCGGGGATAGTCAGCGGGCAGGCGGGGAGTCGGCAAACAGGCAGGCAGTCCGGAGGCTCGGCGATGGCGGGTAGTCAGGCAGCGCGAGGATTCGGCAACGGGCAAACAGGGTGACGGACGGAGAGCATACAAGAGAGGGAAGAGGTTCTGGGGAAAAGGGAAAACGGGCTGAACTTGGTTAAACGCTGGTAGGACCGATACTGACTGAGGCGTAGTAAGCGACGAACTGGCGCCGGCTGATGGGGAATCCCCGGCTGAAGTAGGGCATGATGATTGCCGAATTGGAGCCTGGTGTGCCGGGAGAAGGGCCACTAGCGTCAGGTAGCCGCTAGGTGGCGGTGTTGGACCGCGTAGCAGGACGCGGCGTGACACCATCTGATCAGAGCATCCTTTGGATCGGTCCTGTTTCCTGAGGCGGTTTTAGTGTTTTCCATTGGCGGTCCATGATGTTTCTGCACCCAGGGGGTAGTTTTTCAGTGGGGGTATTCCCATGCCAGTTGGAGGTCAGTCATTCTCCAAGTTTTTCCATCCAGAGTTGGATTCTGGTTTCCTTCCCGAGACTTTCTTAGGGGCTGGACAATGGCTGAGAAAGCTTCTTCTTTGACTTTAGCCGGTTGGGCCGGAGGGTGACATCCATGGAGGAGATGGCGTTCATCGATTGCAGATTTTGTTTTCCCCGACTCGGCTGGTAAATTTTTCCATCTAATATCAGAGGGGGCAATGCCAGCAAGGAGGTGGAGGTTGCTTGGTGTTGGGTTGGTTTCAAGCAGCCAGTGATCAGACAAGCAGGTGTTGTTCAATGTTGAGTCAAGTTTCTTGGCGTGGTTGACCTCTCCCAAACAGGACATGCATATTCCCGCAGGCATTTCTCTGTTGTTGCCCAGCGACTCTGCTTATTATTCAGGACAACAAAGAAGTGCCTGTCTTTCAGGAGGGCTTCAATGAGGTCTGTGAAGTGCCAGGTCATTTGTCAGCTCCAAAGATCTTTTTAAGGAGGAGGTTGATGGTCCACAGTGTTCATATGCGGCAGACAGATCAACCAGAGACATCTCCCTGTTACCAGTCCTTTCTGGAATCCATCCTCAATGGTGTTGAGTTGAGCTTCAGGAGTTGGCCTTGGTTGTAGATTTGCCAGGTCGCCGGAAATCCGGCTTGTTGAGGGGATGATGGCTGGGTTCAGCAACAGGGACAAGCCTGTGAGAATCAAGCCGTTCAAAACAGCTTTGTAGAGGTGCATAGCAGAGAGATTGGGCCGGAAGGCTCTTTGCATGGCGCTGAATCTTGTGCCTGGGTTTGAGGAAGGGCAATAATCCTGGTTTTCTCCCAGTTCTTTGGGATGGTTTTTGACAAGCATGCATCTATTCATCAGCTGGAGAATCCATTTCCTCATCAGAGGGTCCAAAATGTTTTATCTCTTCCGTGAAAAATGTTGTTCCAGTCTGATGGGCTTATACCGTTTTTTTAAGGTGTGTGATGCCGGTATTGAGCTCTTCAGGGGAGAACGGCCTTAGTCAGTCCCATAGTTTGGGAGTGCTTTACTCAGTCCTACCTTTGGTCTGGGGCTGTTTGGTGGTGGATTTCCCATTGAGCCAGCAGCTGGTGCGCAACTTGGTTGGCCGTGGTAGTAGTACTGTTGCTGGTTGGGGTTGATGGTCGTTGCTGGTTTCTCGGATGAGGCTCCATGCCTTTTTGCTGTTCTTTGACATATCAGTTGTCTCCAGCAGGTTTTTTCCACTTCAGCTGGCGGCATTCTGAAATAGAGGTCATGAGTCTCCTCACCTAATTCCGGATAGTAGTTTCAGCAAAGGGGTCCGATTCAATAGAAGCTGTGTGGTATTGCCTCAATAAAGTTCGGTACTTGTGGCGTCCAGGCCTGGGATGTATTGAGTGCGGCAGCCTCTAGGGATGTTCTTGCGGGCTGCTTCGTGCACAAGCTTGGTGAACTTGTCATAGTTCCTGGGGTCTGCTGGGAGGTGGGCAATCTTCCTTTCGAGATCTTCTTGGAAGCCAGGCCATTTTGCTTTTCCAAAGTTGAATCTTCTTCAGAATGGAACTGTGGCTGGGGTTATTGCAGCGTTGACTGTGGTGCCGATGGGATGGTGTTGGGTCCTTGGCAGTGGCTCCAAGACTAGCTTTTTGCTTAATCCAGCGATCTTGTGGCTGACAAACGCAATATCAGGGTTGTAGCCTGCTCTCCATCGTCCACTGTTGAAGGACTTTGGTTGTTTTACGTCGTGGATCAGATTAAGTTGGCAGTTTTCGGACCACATTTCCACTGCATCTCCATCTTTGTTGTTGTTGGCGTATCCCCATTGCGTGCTGTGGCTTGTTGAAATCTTCCTATCACAATCTCTGCGGTTTTCCCAGATGGTGGTATTTCAGGCATCTCCATGGGTATGGTGTGGTGGTTTGTAGACTGAGAGGTGACGTGTGACTCCTCTCAGCTCAGTAGTTTAGGACCTTCAATGTTTGTTTTCGTCGCTCCTTGTTTTTGGATTTGACGATTGTGGCCATTTTTTGCTAGCATGATGCTGCCATATTTTCATGTGGTCTTTCTATGAGGGGCGGTCATACCTTCCACTCGAGGGCGAGGATTTTTAGGTCCGCGGTGGGGTTTCCCTGGTAGGCAGAGATATCGCCACTGGTATTCTCTCTCCTCTCTCCTCTGTCTCTCTGGTCTTCTGTCTCTGTCTTCTCTCTCTCTCTCTCTGGAGTTTTGCAAACAAGTTCTTCTTTAGTTGCAGACAGTCCTTCAACATTCAGAGATATGATGGTCAGCCGCTGGCCTTTGGAGGCTGGCATTGGCCTCTCTTCCCTGCTCCGGGCTGGAGGGCTCCTATCCACTTTGTTGAGCTTCTGGAACATCATTGGTCTTTCACTCGGCTTCATTGTGGTCCGTAGAATTCACTGGTTGATTTATAAGACCTGGCAGGATCGCGAGCGTGAACGCTTCTACCATGACCCTCCAGCCTGGTGAGGACTGTTCCTCCGGTCTCCTCGTAGACCAGAGGAACAGGGCCTCACAGGAAGTGGGTGTGGGCCTCACAGGAAATGGGTGTGGGCCTCACAGGTAGTGGGTGTGGGCCTCACAGGAAGTGGGTGTGGGCCTCACAGGAAGTGAGTGTGGGCCTCACTGGAAGTGGGTGTGGACTGGGCGTGACCCTCACAGGAAGTGGGTGTGGGCTGGATGTGACCCCTTACAGGAAGTGGGATGTGGGCCTCACAGGAATGCGGTGTGACCTCACAGGAAGTGGGTGTGGGCTCCCTCACAGGAAAGTGGTGTGTGGCTGCTGGGTCGTCACCCTCACAGGAAGTGGGTGTGGGCCTCACAGGAAGTGGATGTGGGCTGGGCGTGACCCTCACAGGAAGTGGGTGTGGGCTGGATGTGACCCCTTACAGGAAGTGGATGTGGGCCTCACAGGAAGTGGTTGTGGGCCTCACAGGAAGTGGGTGTGGGCTGGGTGTGACCCTCACAGGAAGTGGGTGTGGGCTGGGTGTGGGCCTCACAGGAAGTGGGTGTGGGCCTCACAGGAAGTGGGCGGCTTGGTGTGACCCTCACCAGGAAGTGGGTGTGGGCCGTTGTGAGTCGCTTTGGGTAGAAAGCTTCTGATGAACACCCTCAAAGTATCCAGATCGTCTCCTCTGTGGACCAGACCCAGCCCCCACAGAACCAGCCCCCACAGAACCAGCCCCCACAGAACCAGCCCCAACAGAACCAGCCCCCACAGAACCAGCCCCCACAGAACCATCCCCCACAGAATCCAGCCCCCTTAGAACCAGCCCCCACAGAACCAGCCCCCACGGAAAAAAACCCCACAGAACCAGCCCCCACAGAACCAGCCTCCACAGAACCATCCCCCACAGAACCAGACCCCACGGAACCAGCGCCCACAGAACCAGCGCCCACAGAACCAGCCTGTGATGTACTGTGGATCACAGGCTGGTTCTGTGGGGGCTGGTCCTTTGGGGAACCAGCCCCCACAGAACCAGCCTGTGATGTACTGTGGATCACAGGCTGGTTCTGTGGGGGCTGGTTCTGTGGGCACTGGTTCTTTGGGGAACCAGCCCCCACAGAACCAGCCCCCTTAGAACCAGCCCCCTCAGAACCATCCTGTGATGCACTGTGGATCACAGGCTGGTTCTGTGGGGCTGGTTCGGGGAACCAGGCCTGTGATCCGCAGTGCATCCAGACGTGACGCTGCAGTGACAGAAGAGAGAGTAAAGGTGCGATACCCGTATAAAATCAGTGATGAGGAGTGTTGATGGTGCAGCGCTGTAATTAAACACACATCGTAGGTAATTAAAGCGCATCCGTCAGCCGCCGCCGTGCGCGGACGCGAACATGCTCGTAGAAAGCTTTGTGATGCGCTTTATTATAGAGTGTGTTTGGGTATGTGTGTATGTGTGTGTGTGTGCTTGTTTTACTGTGTGCTTTTGTGTGGTGTACTGTGTGTGTGTTTCAGATAAGAAAAACGTATACCAATTATATAATATCAAGTGTACTTATAACGTCTGAATTATTGACGGTGTATAGACATCACAGACTAGAAGGCTGACCTCAGTCCACTCTGACCAAGACGAGACTGGGTGTGTGTGTGTGTGGTTGTGTGTGTGATGTGTGGTGTGATGTGTGTGCTGTGTCGTGTGTGAATGTGTGTGTTGTGTCGTGTGTGTGCGTGTGATGTGTGTGTGTGTGTGTGCTGCGTGCATTGTGTCTGTGTCTGTGTGTGTGTGTCGTGGTGCTGTGTGTGTGTTGTGCGCGTGTTGGTGTGTAAGCTGATGGGTCCCTCGTCTTCCAAGCTGGTCTGTGATCTGAACATCAGTACCAGCGCTGATGTTGGCGTTGGTACTGATGGTACTCTCTGGCGTTGATATAGTCGTTCTGTCGTGTTGAGAGAGATAGAGGTAACACACAGAGAGAGGGAGAGAGAGACGGAAGGGGGGGAGAGAGAGAGAGAGAGAGGGAAGGGGGGAGAGAGAGAGAGGGAGAGGAGAGAGAGAGAGAGGACGAGAGAGAGAGAGACGGGCTACACAGAGAGAGAGGAGGGGACAGCGAGAGAGAGAGAGAGAAAGAGAGGAGGGAGAGAAGAGAGAGAGGGAGAGGAGAGGGAGAGAAAAGAGAGAGGGAGAAGAGGGAGGGGGAGAGAAGACGAGAAGAGAGGGAGGGGGGAGAGAGAGAGGGAGGGGAGGTGAGATGGAGAGATTAGGAGAAAGAAGCATCATGGAGGTGTGTGTGCCTCCCAGCCCGTTGTGTTTGTGGTTCAAACTCCAGACGGTTTCCTGAATATGAATGAGAAGAGCCCTACAGCCTGGGTCACGACGGTCATTGTGTGTGTGTGTGTGTGTGTGTGTGTGTGTGTGTGTGTGTGTGTGTGTGTGTGTGTGTGTGTGTGTGTGTGTGTGTACCCTGAGCCTTGCAGCCCGGTCCTGCGGGTCCATGGATGTTCATATGTGTCTCTCGGTCGGTCGCCGTCCCGTCTTCATCGTCGAGTTTTCTTCAGGCCGGTCGGCTACACCGCAGCCTGCAGAGCGCCAAGAGTTAAGCCCCGCGCCGCCGCCGCCGCCGCCGCCGCCGCCGCGCGCGCCCGCCGCCGCCGCCGCCAGCCATGTCACAGGCCTAACCATGCCAACCACGGGCCACGTGTGTTGCCTGTGGGTGTTCCTGTGTGTGTGTGTCGATTTCGTGTGTGTGCTCGTGTGTGTGTGTTGTGTGTGTGTGTGTGGTGGTGTGTGTGTTGGTTACTGTAGAGTACATTAGTTTGGTTTGTGTGTGTTGTTGTGGAATATGGAAAGCTGTGTTTGTATAGCACACTCAGTCTGCTCAGCCAGACAGAGTGGTGTGTGTGTGTGTGTGTGTGTTGGTTGTGTGGTGGTGTGTGTGTGTGTGTGTGTGTCTGTGTTGTTGTGTGTGTGTGTGTGTGTGTGCGCCCCCCTCCTGCAGATCCCAAGGCTGTGATAGTGAGTTGACTGATTTCAGGTACTGCATCATCACAGCTAGCCTCTGGTTACCCAGGTGCACCTTGTTACGCTCAACCACTGCCAACCTTACTGGGGTGTGCTGAGGGTGGAGGGCCCAGGTGGTCCTTCCGTTTGTTTACTCATGCCCCTTCCTTCATCTCCCTGCATCTTCTCATCTCACTCGTAGTCTTCATCGTGCGCTAGTTCTCTGTGATTGGTCGGTTCCCCGCTGATCCTGAAGGTTTGATAAAGAGCTCAGGATCCGACCTGATTGGAGAGCACGCCACGCACACACACACGCACGCACGCACGCACGCACGCACGCACGCACGCACGCACGCACGCACGCACGCACGCACGCACGCATCCACGCACACACGCACGGTCTTCCACTTGAGTGTTGGTCTTATGAAGGTATTATTGTAGCAAAAGTCTCAAGCATGCGTACACTAAAGTCACAAATGCGTAACAGTAAAGTCACAAATGCGTAACTAAAGTCACAAATGTGTAACAGTAAAGTCACAAATGCGTAACTACAGTCACAAATGTGTAACTACAGTCACAAATGCGTAACAGTAAAGTCACAAATGTGCCTATAACTAACGTCACAATGCGTCCACTAAGCTTCCACAATGGCGTAACTAACAGTCACAAATGCGTAAAAGTCACATGTAACTAAAGTCCAAATGCGTAACGAAAGTCACAAATCGTACTAAGTCACAAGCTGCAGTCACAAATGCGTAACTAATCTCCACAATGTGTACAGTAAATTGAAGTCGTACATATTTATTCTAACCATTGTCAACAACAAAATAGGCTACGAGTTCACACAATCCTGTGTTTACGGGTGCAGTCCATGATACGACTGCACACGAATCTGCTGCTACTCTTGTGAACACGACTCTTTTTCTTGTGGGTACGACTCTCTTTTTCCTGTGAGTACTTTTGCTACACGCCTAGGTGGTATATGTGTAGCAAAAGTCATTCGTATGACGTAGAGCGTCCGTGGGCGGGACAAAATTGCATAAACCAATGAAAGTCGCCGGCAGGGGATGCACTTTTCATATATATATGATATATAATAATATGTTCAGAATGTCTCGGATCGGCCCTAAGTGGCGCGGTGGGGGGGCGGGCATTAAAATTCACAAAGGCGTGCAGTAGGCCGATAGCCATATTATATATATATCTTATGGCGACCATTATAATACATTGAATGACACTGGCGGCATGTTAATGCAATAGCCTACTTTTGGGGATTCAGTTGAACTGAAATTTAACATAATTTAGAACCCACCTTTGACGTGTAGGATTGCCGTCTTCTCTTCTGTGAACTTGTCAGGATTCCAGAATGAAGAGGTGAAAATTTGGACTGGTCCCAGTGTAGTTTGAAAAGTGCATCCCCTGCCGGCGACTTCATGGTTTATGCAATTTTGTTCCCGCCCACGGACGCTCTACGTCATACGAATGACTTTTGCTACACACTACACATACCTAGGCGTGTAGCAAAGTACTCACAGGAAAAAGAGTCTTCACCACAAGAAAAAGAGTCGTGTTCACAAGAGTAGCAGCAGATTCGTGCAGTCGTATCGATGGACGTGCACCCATAACAAAGGATTTGTGAACTCGTAGCCCCTATTTCGTGTTGACAATGGTAGAATAAATATTTACGACTTCAACTTTACTGTTACACATTTGTGACTTTAGTTACGCATTTGTGACTTTAGTTACGCATTTGTGACTTTAGGTACGCATTTGTGACTTGACTGTTACGCATTTGTGACTTTAGTTACGCATTTGTGACTTTAGTTACGCATTTGTGACTTGCATTTGTGACTTTAGGTACGCATTTGTGACTTTACTGTTACGCATTTGTGACTTTAGTTACACATTTGTGACTTTAGTTACGCATTTGTGACTGTAGTTACGCATTTGTGACTTTATTGTTACGCATTTGTGACTTTAGTTACGCATTTGTGACTTTACTGTTACGCATTTGTGACTTTAGTTACGCATTTGTGACTTTAGTGTACGCATGCTTGAGACTTTTGCTACAATAATACCTTCATATGGTCTGTCGGCCGCGGGCAGACAGAAAGAACCACCTGTTTGAGACCTCTGTCTGTCTTCTCTCTCTCTGTCTCTCTCTGTCTCTCTCTCTCTCTCTCTCCCTCTCTCTCTTTCTCTCTCTCTCTCTCTCTCTCTCTCTCTCTCTCTCTCTCTCTCTCTCTCTCTCTCTCTCTCTCTCTCTCTCTCTCTCTCTCTCTCTCCCTCTCCCTCTTCCTCTCTCTCTGTCTCGTTCTCCTCTACCTCTCTCTCTCTCTGTCTCTCTCTCTCCCCTCTCTCTCTCTCTCCCTCTCTCGTCTCTCTCGTCCTCCTCTTCTCTCTCTCTCCCTCTCTCTCTCTCTACTCTCTTCCTCTCTCTCTCTTTCTCTCTCTCTCTCTCTCTCTTCTCTCTCTCTCTCTCTCTCTCTCTCTCTCCCCCCTGTAGGGTCGGGGGGGTCAAAGTTCACCATTGGTAAGTCCATCTGGCTGCTCTGGGCGCTGGTGTTCAACAACTCAGTTCCTGTGGAGAACCCGCGAGGAACCACCAGCAAGATCATGGTGAGTGGAACCCGTCCCACCGGCGGCCATCTTAGTTCCAAACACAGGATCAGAACCAAGATGGCCGCCGGCTGTTTCGGTCTCATAGGTTCCCTACCAATCTCCGTTACCACGGCGACTACCTGACTGGCTAACATCCACCTTATCTTAAGGAAACATTTCGACTTAAGAAACGTAATCTTCCCGGTCAAACATCCTTGGAAACGTCTCTTAAAGATCCACTCAGAGGCAGAGTAGGCCTCCCTTATCTTACGGGTTGATCAGAACTCAGTACATTCTTATCTTAAACATTACTCTGAGCTGACACATGTTTTCTTGTTTTTATGAAACTTACCTCTGGTGTTTCTGTGTGTTGGGTGGGGCTGTTGGGTGGTGTGGGCTAACCTCTGGTGTTTCTATGTGTCGGGTGGTGCTGTTGGGTGGTGTGGCCTAACCTCTGGTGTTTCTATGTGTCGGGTGGTGTGGGCTAACCTCTGGTGTTTCTGTGTGTCGGGTGGTGTGGGCTAACCTCTGGTGTTTCTATGTGTCGGGTGGTGTGGGCTAACCTCTGGTGTTTCTATGTGTCGGGGGGTGCTGTTGGATGGTGTGGCCTAACCTCTGGTGTTTCTATGTGTCGGGTGGTGTGGGCTAACCTCTGGTGTTTCTATGTGTCGGGGGGTGCTGTTGGGTGGTGTAGGTGCTGGTTTGGGCGTTCTTCGCTGTCATCTTCCTGGCCTCCTACACGGCCAACCTGGCAGCCTTCATGATCCAGGAGGAGTACATCGACACGGTGTCAGGACTCAGCGACAAGAAGGTAGGAGGAGGAGGAGGAGGGAGGAGGAGGAGGAGGGGGAGGGGAGGAGGGGGAGGAGGAGGAGGAGGGGGAGGAGGAGGAGGAGGAGGGGGAGGAGGAGGAGGAGGAGGAGGAGAGAAGAGAGAGGAGGGGGGAGAGGAGGGGGAGGAGAGAGAGAGGGGGAGGTGGAGGAGGAGGTGGAGGAAGGGGAAGAGGACGGGGGAGGAGGAGGAGAGGAGAGGATGGGACAGGTGAGAGGAGAAGGGAGAGAGGAGTGAGGAGGAAGTGGAGGAGGACGGCGAGGAGGCAGGCAGGGGAGAGCGGGAGGAGGGACGCAGAGGGAGGGGCAGGTGAGAGGAGGGGCAGGGGAGGAGGGAGGGGGGAGGTGGAGGGGGGTGGAGGGGAGGAGGAGGAGGAGGGGAGAGGAGGGAGGAGGAGGGGGAGGAGGGAGGGAGAGGAGTATTGATGTGTTAGTACACCGTAATTGATAACAATAATAATAAAAATAATAGTGCCAAGAGGGAGGAGATAGATAATGAACAGGATGAGTCCAAGAACAGAACCTTGGGGTACACCAGAAGGGGGGGAAGAATTGGATCTACATGTTTTGAGTTGGACAAACTGAGTACGTCCAGACAGATATGATTTAAACCAGTCCAGTGGGGTGTCAGATATTCCAAGAGAGGCTAATCGGTCGATGAGGATGGTCTGGGAAATCCAGGAGGATCAGGATGGTGAGTAGTCCAGCGTCCGCAGCCATGAGGAGTGGGTGCTGTGAAGTGGGCAAACGCCTGATTGGAACTGTTCGTAAAGAGTATTGTGAGAGAGGTGATCATGACTCTGAGAGGCAACTGTTTTTTTTCCAGAATGATATCAGTACTGATGTATTAGTACCCAGTAGATGATATATATACTGATGTATTAGTACCCAGTAGATGATATATATACTGATGTATTCGTACCCAGTAGATGATATATATACTGATGTATTAGTACCCAGTAGATGATATACATACTGATGTATTAGTACCCAGTAGATGATATATATACTGATGTATTAGTACCCAGTAGATGAATAATATAATACTGATGTATTAGTTACCCAGTAGATGATATATATACTGATGTATTCGTACCAGTAGATGACTATACATACTGATTGTATTAGTACCCAGTAGATGATATATATACTGATGTATTAGTACCAGTAGATGATGATATATATATACTGATGTATTAGTACCCAGTAGGATGATATTATATACTGATGTATTAGTAACCCAGTAGGATGATAATACATACTGATGTATTAGTACCCAGTAGATGAGTATACATAACTGATGTATTAGTACCCAGTAGATGATATATATACTGATGTATTAGTACCCAGTAGATGATATATATACTGATGTATTAGTACCCAGTAGATGATATACATACTGATGTATTAGTACCCAGTAGATGATATACATACTGATGTATTAGTACCCAGTAGATGATATATATACTGATGTATTAGTACCCAGTAGATGATATATATACTGATGTATTAGTACCCAGTAGATGATATACATACTGATGTATTAGTACCCAGTAGATGATATACATACTGATGTATTAGTACCCAGTAGATGATATATATACTGATGTATTAGTACCCAGTAGATGATATATATACATGATGTATTAGTACCCAGTAGATGATATATATACTGATGTAATTAGTACCCATTAGATGATATATTATACTGTGATGTATTAGTACCCCAGTAGATGATATATATACTGATGTATTAGTACCCAGTAGATGAATATAATATACTGATGTATTAGTACCCAGTAGATGATATATATATACTGATGTATTAGTACCCAGTAGATGATATAATATACTGATGTATTAGTACCCAGTAGATGATATATATTACTGATGTATTAGTACCAGTAGATGATATACATACTGATGTATTAGTACACCAGTAGATGATATACATACTGATGTATTAGTTACCAGTAGATGATATATATATACTGATGTATTAGTACACCACAGTAGATGGATGTATATTTATACTGATGTATTTAGTACCCAGTAGATGATATACAATACTGATGTATTAGTACCCAGTAGATGATATATATACTGATGTATTAGTACCCAGTAGATGATATATATACTGATGTATTAGTACCCAGTAGATGATATATATACTGATGTATTAGTACCCAGTAGATGATATATATACTGATGTATTAGTACCCAGTAGATGATATACATACTGATGTATTAGTTCCAGCAGCCCACTGAGCAGTACCCGCCCTTGAGGTTTGGCACGGTGCCCAATGGCAGCACGGAGGAGAACATCCGGTCCAACTACCCCAACATGCACCAGTTCATGACCCGCAACAA
>OLKM01002360.1:27500-47500 GCA_900291075.1 Melanogrammus aeglefinus | reverse complement strand
AGCTCTGTCTTCAGACCCCCTCAGCCCTGGAGGGAGGCCTCAGTACCCAGTCTGTCTTCAGACCCCTCAGCCCTGGAGGGAGGCCTCAGTACCAGTCTGTCTTCAGACCCCTCAGCCCTAGAGGGAGGCCTCAGTACCAGCCTGTCTTCAGACCCCCTCAGCCCTAGAGGGAGGCCTCAGTACCAGCCTGTCTTCAGGCACCCCCTCAGAGCCCTGGAGGGAGGCCTCAGTATCCAGTCTGTCTTCAGACCCCCTCCAGCCCTGGAGGGAGGCCTCAGTACCAGTCTGTCTTCAGACCCCTCAGCTCTGGAGGGAGGCCCTCAGTACCAGTCTGTCTTCAGACCCCTCAGCCCCTGGAGGGGAGGCCTCAAGTACCAGTCTGTCTTCAGACCCCTCAGCCCTAGAGGGGAGGGCTCAGTACCAGTCTGTCTTACAAGAACCCCCTCAGCCCTGGAGGAGGCCCTCAGTACCAGTCTGTCTTCAGACCCCCTTCAGCCCTGAGAGGGCAGGCCTCAGTACCAGTTCTGTCTTCAGACCCCCTCAGCCCTGGAGGGAGGCCTCAGTACCAGTCTGTCTTCAGACCCCCTCAGCTCTGGAGGGAGGCCTCAGTACCAGTCTCGTCTTCAGACCCTTAGCCCTGGAGGGAGCCTCAGTACCAGTCTGTCTTTCAGACCCCCTCAGCCCTAGGAGGGAGGCCTCCAGTACCAGTCTGTCTTCAGACCCCCTCAGCCCTGGAGGGAGGCCTCAGTACCATGTCTGTCTTCAGACCCCCTTAGCCCCTGGAGGAGGCCCTCAGTACCAGTCTTGTCTTCAGACCCCCTCAGCCCTAGAGGGAGGCCTCAGTACCAGTCTGTCTTCAGACCCCCTCAGCCCTGGAGGGAGGCCTCAGTACCAGCCTGTCTTCAGACCCCTCAGCCCTGGAGGGAGGCCTCAGTACCAGTCTGTCTTCAGACCCCCTCAGCCCTAGAGGGAGGCCTCAGTACCAGTCTGTCTTCAGACCCCCTCAGCCCTGGAGGGAGGCCTCAGTACCAGTCTGTCTTCAGACCCCCTCAGCCCTGGAGGGAGGCCTCAGTACCAGTCTGTCTTCAGACCCCCTCAGCCCTGGAGGGAGGCCTCAGTACCAGTCTGTCTTCAGACCCCCTCAGCCCTGGAGGGAGGCCTCAGTACCAGTCTGTCTTCAGACCCCCTCAGCCCTGGAGGGAGGCCTCAGTACCAGTCTGTCTTCAGACCCCCTCAGCCCTGGAGGGAGGCCTCAGTACCAGTCTGTCTTTCAGACCCCCTCAGCCCTGGAGGGAGCGCCTCAGTACCAGTCTGTCTTCAGACCCCTCAGCTCTGGAGGGAGGCCTCAGTACCAGTCTGTCTTCAGACCCCCTTAGCCCTGGAGGGAGGCCTCTCAGTACCCAGTCTGTCTTCAGACCCCCTCAGCTCTGGAGGGAGGCCTCAGTACCAGTCTGTCTTCAGACCCCCTTAGCCCTGGAGGGAGGCCTCAGTACCAGTCTGTCTTCAGACCCCCTCAGCCCTGGAGGGAGGCCTCAGTACCAGTCTGTCTTCAGACCCCCTTAGCCCTGGAGGGAGGCCTCAGTACCAGTCTGTCTTCAGACCCCCTCAGCCCTGGAGGGAGGCCTCAGTACCAGTCTGTCTTCAGACCCCCTCAGCCCTGGAGGGAGGCCTCAGTACCAGTCTGTCTTCAGACCCCCTCAGCCCTGGAGGGAGGCCTCAGTACCAGCCTGTCTTCAGACCCCCTCAGCCCTGGAGGGAGGCCTCAGTACCAGTCTGTCTTCAGACCCCTCAGCCCTAGAGGGAGGCCTCAGTACCAGTCTGTCTTCAGACCCCCTCAGCCCTGGGACGGGGGTCCAACTGCCCCCTCCCTCCCCCCTCCCTCCCCTCTCCTCTTAAGCTTTATTTGTTTGCTCCACAGACGAGATCGACATGTTGGAGCGACTCTGGCTGTCAGGGATCTGCCACAACGACAAGATCGAGGTGAACCGCATGAGGGGTTAGACAGTACAGAGACAGGTCATTAAGGAGCAGGTAGGGGTTAGACAGTACAGAGACAGGTCATTAAGGAGCAGGTAGGGGTTAGACAGTACAGAGACAGGTCATTAAGGAGCAGGTAGGGGTTAGACAGTACAGAGACAGGTCATTAAGGAGCAGGTAGGGGTTAGACAGTACAGAGACAGGTCATTAAGGAGCAGGTAGGGGTTAGACAGTACAGAGACAGGTCATGAAGGAGCAGGTAGGGGTTAGACAGTACAGAGACAGGTCATTAAGGAGCAGGTAGGGGTTAGACAGTACAGAGACAGGTCATTAAGGAGCAGGTAGGGGTTAGACAGTACAGAGACAGGTCATTAAGGAGCAGGTAGGGGTTAGACAGTACAGAGACAGGTCATTAAGGAGCAGGTAGGGGTTAGACAGTACAGAGACAGGTCATTAAGGAGCAGGTAGGGGTTAGACAGTACAGAGACAGGTCATTAAGGAGCAGGTAGGGGTTAGACAGTACAGAGACAGGTCATTAAGGAGCAGGTAGGGGTTAGACAGTACAGAGACAGGTCATTAAGGAGCAGGTAGGGGTTAGACAGTACAGAGACAGGTCATTAGGGAGCAGGTAGGGGTTAGACAGTACAGAGACAGGTCATTAAGGAGCAGGTAGGGGTTAGACAGTACAGAGACAGGTCATTAAGGAGCAGGTAGGGGTTAGACAGTACAGAGACAGGTCATTAAGGAGCAGGTAGGGGTTAGACAGTACAGAGACAGGTCATTAAGGAGCAGGTAGGGGTTAGACAGTACAGAGACAGGTCATTAAGGAGCAGGTAGGGGTTAGACAGTAGGATAAAAGTTGACTTTAACGGAGGTCGCTATGGCGACGGGTCATACATGCTAGATTGACAGGCCCGCTCAGCCCTGTATCATGGGTACCCATCTCCTCCCTCCCGGTCTCCTAGGTGATGAGCAGTAAGCTGGACATCGACAACATGGCGGGGGTCTTCTACATGCTGCTGGTGGCCATGGGCCTCAGCATGCTGGTGTTCGCCTGGGAGCACCTGGTCTACTGGAAACTACGGCACTGCATGAGCCGTTCCGGCGGAATGGACTTCCTGCTGGCGCTGAGCCGGGTGAGTTTTAGAGATCTATACATATAGAATTATAGAGCTGTATGTATGTTTATAGGAATGGGGATTGAAACACGGTTCTATCAAAGACCCCATTCCACTTTTTTCCAAATCCGAAAATCATTAACGTTTGGGCTTATCGATATCACTATCGAGTCCCGTCCCCCCCCGTTTCTTTTGTCCCGTAGGTCCTGTAACGTAACGGTGTGTCCCTCGAGTCGCCTCACGGCATTCAAGTCTAATCAGTCCAACCCCTGCAGAGTGTCCACCAGATATTACAGTAGAACCAGTGAAGTCTGGCAGCTAACTCTGCTCTTGAGGACGGCTGAACGGGAGGAAAGGGTGTCACTCATTTATTCATGATGCGTTCAAATGGAACACAGAGAAACGGTAGATTGAGTTTTTGGTGTGAAACATGAGTAGTACTGTATGACTCATGTTTCTGTATTACTAATACTGTTGTATTGGGCTCTAATCATTTTAGTATTTATAATTAAAACTACTGATGTCAATATTTATTAAATATTACATATTTAATTTAAAATACAATTATTTATTTCCTATATATTTTCCTTATCACTAAAAACGCGTCATATTTCCACCAATTAATAGAAAAGTATCGATAGTGGTATCGATAAAGACTTGAATTATATTATTATAGACTTGAATTATATATAGAATATATATATATAGAATTATAGAGCTATATGTATGTACTGTATATATCTGATCTATATAGAATGATAGAGCTATATGTATGTACTGTATCTGATCTATATAGAATTATAGAGCTATATGTATGTATATATCTGATCTATACATATAGAATTATAGAGCTATATGCATGTATATATCTGATCTATATAGAATTATAGAGCTATATGTATGTACTGTATATATCTGATCTATATAGAATTATAGAGCTATATGTATGTATATATCTGATCTATATAGAATTATAGAGCTATATGTATGTATATATCTGATCTATATAGAATTATAGAGCTATATGTATGTATATATCTGATCTATATAGAATTATAGAGCTATATGTATGTATCTGATCTATATAGAATTATAGAGCTATATGTATGTATATATCTGATCTATATAGAATTATAGAGCTATATGCATGTATATATCTGATCTATACATATAGAATTATAGAGCTATATGTAGTATATATCTATATGTGCCGCGTTCACCCAGATATAATACAACCCCGAATATAAGACTTATTTTTTGAAAAAAAAAACTTTTTGCGGACAGAACCTTGTTTTCTACAGAAATTGTTTTATTTGAAAATTCTAGTCATAATTCATTGGAAAAAACATTTAACACCATTTATTCAATATTTGGATTAATTTGTCACAAAATTTAAAAAGTGCAATGTGTCAATGAATGAATGAATGCCAACGGTCTGACGGTGGCATTGTTGAGAGGAGCGGCAGGCAGAGTTCATTTAATTCAGAACGCCGTCACAAATCATTGTTGTGGCGCCCTCTAGTGTTCCCCCCTGCTCTCCCTGTTGTTCCAGCATTTTGTCTACATCGCGGATATAAGACCACCCCCGATTTGTCAGATGTATTTTTAGAACAAAAACCTTGTCTTATATTCATGTGACTAAGATATCGATCTATCTATCTATCTATCTATCTATCTATCTATCTATCTATCTATCTATCTATCTATCTATCTATCTATCTATCTATCTATCTCTATCTCTATCTCTATCTCTATCTCTCTCTCTCTCTCTCTCTCTCTCTCTCTCTCTCTCTCTCTCTCTCTCTCTCTCTCTCTCTCTCTATGAAAAGGGGTAGGAGGGGGGGAAAAGGAAGACCGGGTGAAAGGCAGGAGGGGAAGGAGAAGAGGTGAGGTCGGATCAGGGAGTGTGGGGGAGGAGCAGAGGAGGGGGGAGGAGCAGGGGATGAGGGGGGAGGAGGGGGAGGCTGGGTTCTGAGTCTGTGTAGCAGAGAAGGTTGGGTCTGATTCAACATGACAGCTGCTTCAATCCCTTGGTTCTGAGCAGGAGACACTTGGACGTGTCGGTCAGACACAATGTGTTCCACCCTCTCTGTCTGAGGGTGGGCCGTCTCTCCGGACGGACCTGTTAGACTACCTGCGCTGCTGAGGGCTAACATAGCTGTCAGAATTGGCCCACATAATGCTAGCACAAACGAAACTAAAGATAGAAGATATTACATTAGCACCGACTGTAAATGTGTGCTGAATTTTGCACACAGTCTGCTAGCGCTGTAGCCTACGGTCTGCTAGCGCTGTAGCCTACGGTCTGCTAGCGCTGTAGCCTACGGTCTGCTAGCGCTGTAGCCTACGGTCTACTAGCGCTGGAGCCTACGGTCTGCTAGCGCTGGAGCCTACGGTCTGCTAGCGCTGTAGCCTACGGTCTGCTAGCGCTGGAGCCTACGGTCTGCTAGCGCTGTAGCCCACAGCCTAGTAGCGCTGTAGCCTACACTATAGCCTACGGTCGGCTAGAGCTGTAGCCTACACTATAGCCTACGGTCGGCTAGCGCTGTAGCCTACGGTCTGCTAGCGCTGTAGCCTACGGTGTGCTAGCACTGTAGCCCACAGTCTGCTAGCGCTGTAGCCCCCGGCCTAGTAGCGCTGTAGCCTACACTATAGCCTACGGTCGGCTAGCACTGTAGCCTACAGTGTGCTAGCACTGTAGCCCACAGTCTGCTAGCGCTGTAGCCTACGGTCTGCTAGCGCTGTGGCCCCTGGTCGTCTGACCCATCCGTCTCTCCAGGGGATGTACAGCTGCTGCCGCTTCGAGGACGAGACGTCCCCGTCCGGGCTCCAGGGCCCACTGCCGCTGTACCACACCGTGGCCCCCGCCGGCCCCCAGCAGCACCTCGTCACCGCCACCGTCACCAACACCACCGCCATCGCCATGGTGACGCAGCAGCCGGCGCAGGGCCAGGCGTACACCCTGCTGCCTGGCTCCCCGCCCCCCCCCCACTCGGCCGTGGCCCTGGGGCCCTCCACCAGCCCCCTGCTGGAGGGGCCCATGCCCTGCTCCTCCTTCTTGCCCCGCCACGACCGGCGCCTGGCCGTGGTGGACCGCTGGAACCGGCCCAAGGAGAAGGCGGGGGGGGGCGGGGCCCCCGGGGGGGGGGTCGGGGTCGGGGGCCTCGCCGGGGGCATCACAGAGCTGCAGGCTCCGCCACCGCCGCTCCAACACAGCCTGGGCCCGCCCTGGACCATGCCTGGAGGGGGAGGGGGGGGGGAGGAGGGGGAGGAGGAGGGGGAGCAGGGGACCCGGGGCTGGACGAGTACAAGCGGTACTACGGGCCGATCGACCCCGAGGGCCTGGGGGCCGCTGCGGAGCCCCCGCCGGGGCCCGGCCAGCAGACCCCCCAGGCCAACCCGCGGGGGGGCCCCAAGGGCCTGCCACGACCGCCCCCTCCCAAGGGCCCCCCGCAACCAGCGCCGGGACATGTGATCTCCAAGCCCCCCCCCCCGCCGGCGGCCTCCCCCCAGCGGAGGGCCTCCTCCTCCTCCTCCTTCTGGAGGCGGGGCAGCCTGGGGCCCCCCCGCAGGAAGAGCTCCACGGGGCCGCTGTACGAGAACATCCTGCCCCTGGGGAGGCGCGGGGGGGGGCGCTACCCCGCCAGGGAGGCCCTGGGGAGGCGGGGCCAGAGACCCCCGCCTCCTCTCCCGCTGCCCGTCTCCCTCTCCTCCCCCACGCACACCCCCACCACGCCCTCCTCCCCGCGGCACTTCTACTCCTCAGGCTCCAGCGCCTCCTCTTCGTCCTCGTCTTCGTCCTCGACCTCGTCGTCCTCCTCCTGCCTCGTCCTCCCCCTCCCCCTCCCGCTCCTCCCTGTCCTCCTGCTCCTCCTCCTACGACTCCTCCCTGAGCTTCCGGTACCGCGCCGGGGACCGCCAGGCTGACCCGGCCGAGGACTCGGACCTCCTCACGGAGGAGTCCGGCCTGCTGGCCGCCGCCACTCGCAGGAAGGCGCGCTCCCGCCGCACCTCGTCCCGCTCGCTGCCCTGCAGTCCGCCGCCGCCGCTGCCGCCGCGCAAGCCCCGCCCCCCGAGGGAGGAGCTGAGGGGGCGGGCCGACGGCCAGCTGGCCCAGCTGCAGGAGTGGTGGGCCAGCTGGGGGGAGCGGGGGAGAGAGAGGGGCCCGCCGCCGCCGGCCCGCGAGGAGAAGGGCCGGCACAAGGAGCACGAGCAGGAGCGCAGGAGGAGGAAGAAGGGGAGGAAGAGCAAGAAGCGGGAGGAGCGGGAGAGGGAGAGAGAGAGGGAGCGCAAGCACCGCAAGGCCAAGAGGAGGAAGAAGAAGGAGGCCAGGAAGAGGGAGAGGAAGAGGTCGGAGCAGGAGGAGGGCGAGACGGAGAAGAGGGAGGAGCCGGCGCCGCGCCGCGAGTCCTACCGCAAGAAGAGCGAGAGCTCCGTCCGGAGCTACGGCTGGGACCTCCCGGGGGAGGAGCAGAGGAGGGAGGAGAGGGGAGACCAGGGAGACGGGAGGAGTAAAGAGCAGCCGTACCGCCGGAGGAACAGCAAGGCCTACCCCGACGCCAGCGGCAAACCCACCTCCTCCGTCAAGTTCTGGGGCGCCGGGACCCCCGTGCTGGAGGCCGGCCCGGCGGCCTTCCTCCCCCCGCTGCCTCCCCCCTCCAAGCGCCGCAGGAGTAAGGGCTCGGACAGGGAGGCGCCGGCCAGGGAGGGGGAGAAGAAGCCCCTGCTGGGGAGGAGTGGGAGGGCAGAGCAGCAGGGGGGGGAGGAGGGGAGCTCCATGCCAAGGAGGGGCTGTCCTTCCAGGAGTGGGCGTCGGAGGCGGAGGACGACGACTCGGAGGACGAGAGGAGGAGGAGGGAGGCGCGAGGGGGGAGGAGAGGGGCGGGGCGCACGGCGTCGGAGGAGGAGAGGGAGCGCGACAAGGTGATCGGGATCTACTCGGACAACGAGGGCTCCTCGGGGGAGTTCGGGAAGTTCGAGAGGTACTGGGAGGGCCACGAGAGCAGGGCGGTGGGCGGCATTGGCGGAGGGGGCTGGTTCTTCGGCACGTACCCCTCCAGGGAAAAGTCCGGGAGCATCACCAGCAGGGAGGACCCCTCCCCGGGCTGGGGGGGCGGGGAGAGCGGCTGCGTGTCGGGGGGAGGAGGCCAGGGGGGAGGCCGGCCAGGAGAAAGAGAAGATAAAAGTTGGGGTTCAGGATCGCACTGGCCCCCGCCCCCCCTCACGCCGCCGCCCCCCCGGCGCTACTGGTCCGTGGACAAGCTCCACGTCCAGGACGAGAAGCCCAGGAGGCGGGCCAAGGACAGGGGGCGGGGCTCGGCGGCCTGCTCCTCCTGCTACTCCCCCCCGCTCCCGCAGACCCTGGCGGCGCCCTGGGTCTCCTCCAGGAGCCAGGAGGAGCTGTTCCAGCACTGCCAGAGCTTCGGCGGCCCCGCCGGAGCCCAGCGCCTCTCCTCCTCTTCCTCCCGGCCGGAGCGCCCGCAGAACCCGTCCCGGTCTGGCAGCCGGTCCGACCTGGCGCCCCGCCGGGCGTCCCGGTCAGGGCGCGGCCGGCGGACCTCCTCCCCGCCGCCGCTCCTCCCCGACCCGCCGCCTCCTCTCCCAGCCCTGCCGGCGCCCCCTCCCTCCGCCGCCCACGCCCCCCCGCCGTCCTCCTCCTCGGTGTCCTCCCCCTCGGTGGTCTCCTTCACCCCCGGGGCCCCCCAGCCCCCCTCCATGGCCTCAGCAAGTGCCAAGCTGCAGTACCAGAGACTGCGCCGCGCGCCCCCCCGGCCCCCCCCCTCGCCCCACCTCCCGCTTAAGGCCCGGAGCCTGTGCTCCCGGAGGGGCTCCGCCCAGTTCTCCAGCGTGGAGAGCGAGGTGTGAGGTCCCGTCGGAGAGGAGCGTCCGTCTCGGTGACAACGCCGGGATGACCTCACCACCAACACTGAGCCCTTCCTTAGGACAAGAGCTCTGGCACAAACCACGAGGAACCGGTGAACGACATTGAGCCAATCACACGCCATAGAGCCGAAGAGTTGGAGACGGCGGCCGCCTCCCGTTTACGGACAGAAACACGACGACAACAGCAACGACACAAACACTCCAATCCATCCGTTGAGATTCCTCTGCAACCACCGGTCAAGGGCTTAGGGTGTTGCTGTCAGACGTCCACACGGTTCCGACGCTTTTTGAGGGCTCACAACCTTTGTACCACTGTGTTCACTGCTCTCAGAAAGCCGCGACGCAACCTGGCGCTTGCAAGGGAAGGGAGTCTTTGTTCACCCTTTTCTTCTTTCTGATGGACTGAAGCGCTTCGCTCCCTTTTTGCTTTCTCCTCTACGGACTGTTTACACCCTGCGGAGCTGTGACACCCTCCAGGCATTGTCGTTGTGTTGAGCCACCTGTTGCCCAGGCAACCGGGTGGCGAGGACAGGGACCACGGGTCCGTCGTCTGTCCTGTCCTGCGGGGAGGACACAGACCACGGGTCTGTCCTCACTGTATTGTTTCGTGGAGTTCCCATTATCACGCCGGTTCAGCGCTTTAATCACTGATGGGTTTTGTTGTTTATTTCGTACCCCTGTTGTTTATTTGTTTGTTTCTCTATTTTCCGTTAGCTTTGCTTCTCCGGAATTCTGGATTTGTTTTATTCTTCAGTTCCTTTCTCCTTCTTCTCCCCTTGCTGCTCCTCCCCTCGCTGCGCCTCCTCGTTGTGTTTTCTGCGCTGTGTTTCCTCGACAACAGGGTAAGTCCACTGTGACTGATATTCAGCTAGCTTAATGATGAGCTGCGTGCCAAACTCAAACACATTAATCGGTGACGTTAGCTACTGTGTTCTAATCCCATGGAAGCCTTTTCCGTTTGACATTCATGCAAGCACACGCACACACGTGGACAACAGACGTGCGTACGGACATGGAGAACGACAAACGTCCACTTTATACAAACGCCTCGATGTGTCCGCTAGAAGAACCTTTTCTCTCGAGCAATACGTTGGTCTCTCATTTCACGTTGGTAGTTTCTGTTGTTTAAAAGCATTATTTGACCTCTGTCTAGTCGTGGCTGTAATCGGTGGTGTTTGGTGTATCAAGACAAATGTATCAAAGCCTAATAAGATGTAAAGCACTGTGCCATGAGGTTCATGAAACCCTCTCAACCCCCCTGGGGGAAGCCACCACTCAGCGGCCCCTCCCTACCCAATCCTGCTGGCGCCACGTCCAGCTAGCCGCGCGCGTTGTCCGCGAGCGTTAGCCAGGGCGCACAGCGAGGGATCTGCTGCTCTGCCACCACACCTCGGCAGGCGGCCATCTTGTTTAAAAGGACTTTGTTTTCCTCTGTCTGTTTACCTGAGCCAGGTGATGCTAATGGAGGGTCTGAATCAAACACGCCGTGCATTGAATGACCCCTCAGAGACGAGAGGTGCTGGAGATGCTTGGAGGTGAAATACGTTTGAATATTAGATGGTGCTAAATTGTTGTTTGTTTTTTGTGTCCAGATAAGATGACTCTTATTTGCGCAGGGAATCGTATTGTGTGTTCTTCAGTCTCCTGGCGTTTCTTGGCTTCATGCTTCAGTGAAAAAAGTTTCTAGTTGTTGGGAAAATGTCGGATAACGTTGTGGGCAACGGTCACGCGAGATGAAAATAGAAGTTAAACTAGTGAAAATGTGGTCAAAACCAAGTTTAAAGAATAGAGTAGCAGCTCCTAAAACAGCGCAGCAGAATATTTTTTTATTCCATACTCGAGTCATATTTGAGCTGCAACCAGCCGCTACACTCTGATGTCAAGACGTTAGCGAGAACTAAAGTAATCTTAGTCCTCATCCCGTGCCGAGGGGCCAGCGAGAGCATGATGACACCGCGGCGTAGCGTTAGCATCGCACCAGGGCTGACCGCTGCCCCCAGAACAAGTTGAATGATTATTATTATTAATTATTATTAATTATTGTCAATCTGCTCCTGCTTGACCTTGAGCTGCGTCCGAGCCATAACTTACTTCAGTCAAAGAACGCAGGAAAAAGAATGAAAGTTGAATTTCAACAGGAATTTGATGTGTAAAGTTTGTCTTTATTTAAAAAAAAAATCTAGCTATATCTCATAATATATATTTGTGGAGTTGGGTAGTATTATAGAAAATTGTTTAGCTTTTGATATCTAAGGTTATATGCTTTCTGGTTTCAGTAACATAGTTGTGCTTATCTGTTAAATACCCAAATACTAAAATTGATCATTTATTCTTCAAACTTTTAGAATAAATTGTAAGCATACTTCTGTATGTCAACCAGGATCATTAACGCTTTACCATTTACTTCCAGAAGTCAGGTGAAGAGCAGACTTTATTTTCATACCACAAAGGATGATCAGTAGGACTGTTCTTGGAAGACCTGCACTCGCTTTGGTGGATCTTTTGGTTATTTTCCAACATGTCCACCGCAGGTGTCAGTTGGACTCAATCTAATGTTTCCCGCCTAAAATCATTGACTCAAGCCGCGATTGGACAGAAGCGTAGCACAGCGGTGGCTAGCAGAGGGAACTCTAAGCTAACTTTTTCAAATCTAATGAGCCGACTAGTTCTTCTTCCTCTTCTTCATTCTCTCCTCCTGTCCTCCCTTTGTCCATGTGTGTCTGCAATTGTAAAGCTGGTCTATTTTTAAGAAAAAAAAAACGATTAACTGCATCTGTGGATATATTTATTTCATCTGAAAAAAGAAGTGCATATCTAAATATATATATGAGAGTATATTTCAAGAGGTTAAAATCTATGTTCTATAAGTTTGTCTACTAAATTTACAGTATGATCTGTGTCTTTCTGATCTGTACGTCTGTCTTTCTTTGTGTCGATAATTTACACGTGGAGACAGACCCCGGTGCGTAGCTGTGTTGTCGCCCCCCATTAGGACTGACCACCTCTGACCCGTTAGCTGTGTAGCCCTCTGACCCCCAGCTAACTAGCTTTAGCATGGAAACACTGGCCTGGATCTGAGTGTACCGGACCGGCTGTCATCTGAATACTGTTACCATTCAAGTCTTTTTCCGCTGGTAGATTTACGTGAGATTCTGCACGAGAACCAGATTTTACCTTTTATACTAAACGGTTTGAATGACTCGTTTTTTACTTTCAGTGCCAACCCCTCCCAGCGATGAACCTAGACCAGTCCAGACGTGTTCAGCTGTGGAGAGTAGAGCCCTCCTCTAAAACTGAATCAGCACAAGGCAAAACTAACAGCAAATATCCGCTCCACTCATGACACATGGTGGGACTTTTATTTTGTAAACATGGAAGTATCCAACTCTGTCAACATCCTGTCAGGAGGGCGATATCTTGAGACCGTGTCACTGTAGTGGTTTTGTTTGCGTGTCTGTGTGTGTGTGTGTGTATGAACCCGCAGGGGCCTTGATTTAGTAGGGTTTTCCTGCTGTAAATAAACAACCAGTCACGGAATAAGCAGCTCCCCTAACCCTAACCCTAACCCTAACCCTCCCCCCCCCCCCCATACTATTGGCCAGCTGCAGCGCTAGTTAGCTGCAGCGCTAGTTAGCTGCAGTGCTAGCTAAACAAAGGAAACAAAGGGATGAAGTTCTCCCTGTGTCTTGTGGAGCTGTAGGACTGAGCCAGAGATTAACTCGAGAACTGCTAACGTCACAAAGGGATCACCTCAAAATAACATGCCCATGTAAATTACATGTTTACAATAATGCTGTCCGCTAATATGCTAAATACATCCAATAACCTGTTGGTGACATGCTAATGTGAAAGTACATGCCAATGAATCAGGAACACGCTTGTGAACACGGAATTCTTATGTACAATGACATGTTCATAAATTTCCAATGTTCGATCAAATGTGGGTAACATGCTTATGTGCGACAACATGCTAACGTTACAATGGCTGCTTCTTTACAACAACACGCCCCCTTCAGCCCAGGTGTGGAGTCCCAGCAGGGGGGCCGCTCTGGGGTCTAGGGGCCGGTCTGGGGTCTAGGGGCCGGTCTGGGGTCTAGGGGCCCCTCTGGGGTCTGGGGTCTAGGGGCCGGTCTGGGGTCTAGGGGCCGGTCTGGGGTCTGGGAGCCCCTGGACAGTTTTAAAGGGTCGTCTGATGGCTGATTAATTAATGTCATCTCAACACATGCTTACACACTCAACGATGCAAACACACACACACATTGGAGGAGGCTCTGGATTCACCTGGTGAAACTGGACCTGACTGGACTGACCTGGACTAAACTGGACTGGACTGACCTGGACTAACCTGGACTAAACTGGACTGACCTGGACTAAACTGAACTTCACCACGAAAAAACACAAATAAAACACCAAGAGGATTTTAATAAGGAATTTGAGTCTGTCTGTTTATTTGTGTGTGTGCGTGTGCGTGTGCGTGTGTGTGTGTGTGGTACAGTGGCGTCGGTCTCAGCCTAGCCCTGCTGCCGCCCTGACACAACCACACGCTGCCTCCTCCCCCTTTAGCCTCCTCCCTCCTCCTCCCTCATTACTCCTGGAATCTCCCAGTTCCAAACACGATAAATGATGTTACTGTTGTTGACAAATGTTGAATCAAAACATGTTAACAGACGTTAACACACACAAACAGGACGCCAGCAGCACTGATGGACTAGATGCGTCCCCTCGCCAGGATGTGTTAGACCCTCACATCCTCCATCTCTCTGAATATCTATCTCTCTGCCTTCCCCTCATGTGTGTGTCAGATATGTCACCTGTGTGTGTGTGTGTGTGTGTGTGTGTGTGTGTGTGTGTGTGTGTGTGTGTGTGTGTGTGTGTGTGTGTGTGAGTGTGTGTGTGTGTGTGTGTGTGTGTGGTGTGTGTGTGTGTGTGTGTGTGTGTGGTGTGTGTGTGTGTGTGAGTGAGAGAGAGATATGTCATCTGTGTGTGTGTGTGTGTGTGTCTGTGAGTGTGTGTGAGTGAGAGAGAGATATGTCATCTGTGTGTGTGTGTGTGTGTCTGTGATGTGTGTGTGTGTGTGTGTGTGTGTGTGTGTGTGTGTGTGTGTGTGTGTGTGTGTGTGTGTGTGTGAGAGAGAGAGATATGTCATCTGTGTGTGTGTGTGTGTGAGAGAGAGATATGTCATCTGTGTGTGTTCTCTGACTGTGCGTGTCATGTGTGTGTGTTAACATCAGGTTAATTTCACCTGTCACTCTCTCAAAGTATACAGTATATAGTATATGTTGTGTATGCTTTGAGAACACACTGAAGGTCTTATCAATAACGTAAGTAATAGTATTCATAATCAATAATGTTAGTAAAAGTATTAGTAATTAATCAAAAACGGTAATAAAAATAACGTTAGTAATAGTATTAGCACTCAATAATGTTAGTCTTGGGATTATTAATCAATTACGTAAGTAATACGACTAGTAATCAATAACAGTAGTAATAGTATTAGTAATCAATAGCATTAAAATAGCATAAAAAATCGTTAGTTAAAGTATTAGTAATCAATAAAGTTAGTATTAATGATCGATAATGTAGGAAATAGTATTAGTAATCAATGACATTATTAGTAGGCCTAATCAATAACGGTCGTCATATTATTATTAATGAATAACGTTATTAATAGTATTAATAATCAATAACGTTATTAAATGTATTAGTAATCAATAACATGGTCATAGAATTAGTAATCAATAACGTTATTATTAATAGTATTAGTAATCATTACAATTAGTCATAGTATTAATAATCAATAACTTTTGTCATAGTAGGCTATTAGCAATCAATAACGTTAGTCACAGTATTAGCAATCAATAACGTTATTAATAGTATTAGTAATCATTAACATTAGTCATGGTATTAATAATGCATAACGTTAGTCATAGTATTAGTAATCAATAACGTTACTTATAGTATTACTTATCAATAACCTTAGTCAATAAATTAATAATAAATAATGTACTACACAGAAACCTCCCTAGATGGCGCAATCTGATTGGTTCGCTATCTTGGGATAATCTTCATTATCCACACAAAAAACTCAGGATAATGATTGTCGCAAAATGGCGGGCGCAACCTCGACTTTAAGTGAACGTTAATTGCCTTAGTATCGCCAAACCTCCAATCCATTTGTAAATCTTGTTTAGTTGACTTTGGCGTTAATAAATTATACTTTCCAGATCTACAAGAGCAGTAAATTCAAACTGCTGTGTCGAGCGCGAGTTCGCCCCAAGATGCACTGCTCCAATTTGTAAATAGCCTGGCGATGTCATGGAGTGCGCATGACCATTGTCACGCTTTGAACATTAAAAAATAAACCTATGAAATCTAAATAGTTACCACTATCCACTTCGCCTTCGGCAGTATTAGTAGCCTAACTAGAAAATTCCTAAAGAAATTTTGATTGTGCCTTGTGTGTGTGAGTGTGTGTGTGTGTTAGCTATGTGCTAACCGCTAGCTACGCACTAACCGCTAGCTACGCGCTAACCGCTAGTTAAATGCTAACCGCTAGCTACGCGCTAACCGCTAGCTAAGTGCTAACCGCTAGCTACGCGCTAACCGCTAGTTAAATGCTAACCGCTAGCTACGCGCTAAC
This sequence comes from Melanogrammus aeglefinus, assembly GCA_900291075.1. Taxonomy (NCBI): domain Eukaryota; kingdom Metazoa; phylum Chordata; class Actinopteri; order Gadiformes; family Gadidae; genus Melanogrammus; species Melanogrammus aeglefinus. The sequence goes on along the minus strand of OLKM01002360.1, from coordinate 31,882 downwards.
CGCTAGTTAAATGCTATCCGCTAGCTAAGCGCTAACCGCTAGCTAAGCTCTAACCGCTAGCTACGTGCTAACCGCTAGCTAAGTGCTAACCGCTAGCCACGCGCTAACCACTAGCTACGCGCTAACCGCTAGTTAAATGCTATCCGGTAGCTAAGCGCTAACCGCTAGCTAAGTGCTAACCGCTAGCTACGCGCTAACCACTAGCTATGCGCAAACCGCTAGTTAAATGCTAACCGCTAGCTACGCGCTAACCGCTAGTTAAATGCTATCCGCTAGCTAAGCGCTAACCGCTAGCTAAGCTCTAACCGCTAGCTACGTGCTAACCGCTAGCTAAGTGCTAACCGCTAGCCACGCGCTAACCACTAGCTACGCGCTAACCGCTAGTTAAATGCTATCCGGTAGCTAAGCACTAACCGCTAGCTAAGCGCTAACCGCTAGCTAAGTGCTAACCTTAGAAAGATTTTCTCTCTTTCTACACTCTAAAGTGTAGAGTGTAGGTCTTTTTGATTGATCTTTCTCCTATACTTAACAACTATTGATTTTTTTGACCGGTTATTGGCGATTTATCGGAAAACCGTTTGGCGAAACGCTTATAAAAGTCATAGCACACATGTCGTCACCGATCCGCACGTTTCGGTGTATTTTGGTGTATGTGCGACAAAAGCTCTGGGAGGAGTAGCGCGCCGAAAAACGTACGGAAGAATAATAAGCCCGAGCTAGAATAGTATTGTGCCTTGTTCAAGGCACAATAATTAGTAAGTATTAGTATTCGTCAGTATTAGTAATCAATAAAGTTAGTAATAGTGTTAATGATCAATAACATTAGTCCTAGTATTAGTTCAGTTTAGGAGTAGCATGCATATGCTATATAAGGAAGTGTGCGAGAGTGCCAACTTAGCAAGCTAGCATATTAGCATTAGCATGTTAGCATTCAAACAGAAAAAGCACCCTTGTGCGTGTTAGCTAGCATGCTACAGCCCTGTTGATGCCCGTGGACCTAAAGACGGGGGACCAGGGGTGCATAGCATCTGAGCTGCCCATGCTAGCCTCTCCCTGGAGGGGGGCGACGACCACGATGGAGAACCAGGAGCTGGACGGGTTCTGCTCTCTGAGCCTTCTGACAGATAAGAACCTGCTCCTCCTCCTCACCACACTCTTCATCATCCCCACCCCCCCTCTCTCTCTCTCTGATGATCGTGCTCTGATGATCGTTTGTATTTGTACCGCATTGCATGACTTCAGCTCAGCGCAGTTCCAATGTTATGGTCAATGGCACCATCTAGTGGTTGAATTAAGGGGTTGGAGCTGATCACAATATTCTGTGTGTGTGTGTGTGTGTGTGTGTGTGTGTGTGTGTGTGTGTGTGTGTGTGTGGTGTTGTGATGTGTGTCTGTGTGTGTGTGTGTGTGTGTGTGTGTGTGTGTGTGTTGGGGGGTTTGAGTGTGGGTATGTGTCTGTGTAGGTCTTTGTAGGTCCATGTTCTTTGTTGCCATCTTGCTCTCTGATGTCGAAGGTGATGTAGTTCCCACATTCCCCTCCATCTCTGAATCGGCAAATCACAGCTCAGTATGTATTTGGCTGTCAGATAATCGTTCCATCATGAATGATTTGGAGAGAGGAACTCCCTCTTTCCTCTTTTTACTAAAGAAATATCTGGATAATTGATTCATCTGCTGGTCTTGTATTGTAGCTGGCTTGCGTTGTGTGTGCTGGTTTAGGTTGTCTACATTGGTTTGTGTTGTGTTTAAATTAAATTAAATTCAACTCCATTGCCATTAACACAATGTGCAGGCACCTTTATCAACTAGAAAATATGTTTCCTGCAGAAAATGTGGTGAGTGCTGTAGTGCAAAGTGAGGTTGAAAATATGTTTTAGTAAAGCCACATAGTTTAAGACATAAAGAAATATTCAATGGCTGAAATCAAGTGAATATCACTAACAGGATTGGTGACAAGGCGCAGCCCTGGCGGAGGCCAACATCCACCGGGAACGAGACTGACTGGCTGCCGAGAACCCGGACACAGCTCTCGCTTTGGGAGTACTTGGATGGCCCTGAGGAGAGACCCCCCTACCCCATTCTCCAGCAGCACCTCCCACAGTTTCTCCCGGGGGACCCGGTCATATGCCTTCTCCAGATCCACAAAACACATGTAGACCGGATGGGCATACTGCCAGGCCCCCTCCAGGATCCTTGCGAGAGTGAAGAGCTGGTCCGTAGTTCCACGTCCGGGGCGAAAACCGCATTGTTCCTCTTCAATCTGAGGTTCGACGCTCGGCCGAACCCTCCTTTCCAGCACCTTGGAGTAGACTTTACCAGGGAGGCTGAGAAGTGTGATACCCCGGTAATTGGCACACTACTCTCTGGTCCCCCTTTTTGAACAGGGGGACCACCACCCCAGTTTGCCACTCCTTTGGTACCCGACTGTACCCGACTCCCATGCAATGTTGAATAGGCGTGTCAACCATGACAGCCCCTCAACACCAAGAGCTTTTAGACTTTTCTGGCTGGATCTCATCAATCCCTGGGGCTTTGCCACTGCGGAGATGTTTAACTACCTCAGTGACTTCCATCAGGGAAATTGACGACGAACCACCATCAACCTCGAGCTCTGCCTCCATCATAGAGGGCGTGTTAGTCGGATTCAGGAGTTCCTCAAAGTGTTCCTTCCAACGTCCGACTACCTCCTCAGTTGAGGTCAACAGAGTCCCATCCTTACTGTACACAGCTTGGATGGTTCCCCGTTTCCCCCTCCTGAGGTGCCGGATGGTCTTCCAGAAACACTTTGGTGCCGACCGAAAGTCCTTCTCCATGGCCTCTCCGAACTTCTCCCACACCCGCTGCTTAGCCTCCGACACAGCAGCGGTTGCAGCCCTTCGAGCCTGTCGGTACCCTGCAACTGCGTCAGAAGTCCTCCGGGTTAACATATCCCGAAAGGCCTCCTTCTTCAGTCGGACGGCTTCCCTGACCACCGGTGTCCACCACAGTGTCCGAGGGTTACCGCCTCTTGAGGAACCTAAGACCCTGAGGCCACAACTCACCACCGCAGCTTCAGCAATGGAGGCTTTGAACACCGCCCACTCCGGCTCAATGCCCCCAACCTCCACAGGAATGCTAGAAAAGCTTCGCCGGAGGTGTGAGTTGAAAATCCCTAGGACAGGGGCCTCCTCCAGACGTTCCCATTTCACCCGCACTACTCGTTTGGGCTTACCAGGTCTGTCCAGAATCTTCCCCCATTCCCTGATCCAACTCACCACCAGATGGTGGTCGGTTGACAGTTCCACCCCTCTCTTCACCCGAATGTCCAAAACATGCCGCCTCAGATCAGATGACACGATCACAAAATCAATCATCGATCTTTGGCCTAGGGTACTCTGGTACCATGTACACTTTTTGTGCACCCTTATGTTAGAACATAACCCTTATGTTCTATAATAATAGAACAGTCCAGTAACAAACGACCACTCAGGTTTAGATCAGGGAGGCCGTTCCTCCCCACCACACCTCTCCAGGTGTCTCCATCGTTGCCCACATGGGTGTTGAAGTCTCCAAGTAGATGTCCCCTACTGGAGCCCCATACAGGACTCCATTCAGGGTCTCCAAGAAGGCTGAGCACTCTGAACTGCTGTTCGGTGCATACGCACAAACAACAGTCAGAGTTTTCCCCCCACCACCCTTAGGCGTAGGGAGGCGACCCTCTCATCCACCGGGGTAAACTCCAACACCGTGGCAACTCCAGAGAAGAATAGAGTCCAACCCCTAGGTACCAGAGTTGAGACTGTGCGTAGAGGTAAGCCCCACCAGATCTAACTGGTAGCGCTCCACCTCCCTCACAAGCTCCGGTTCCTTTCCCCACAGTGAGGTGACGTTCCACGTCCCCAGAGCCAGCTTCTGCCGCTCAGGTCTGGTCTGTCGGGACCCCTGACTTTCACCGCCACCCATGTGGCAGCGCACCCAACCCCAGCGGGTCCTCCTGCAGGTGGTGGGCCCACAGGACGAAAAGGGGGGAGGTGCCACGTAGCTTGTGATATTATGATATTCATGGACAGGATATCAAGGCGTAGTCGTGGTGGGGAGGGGTTGCTGTTCGGTGGTCTGAGGATCTCATCACTGCTCTTTGCGGATGATGTGGTCCTGATGGCATCATCGGCCTGTGACCTTCAGCACTCACTGGATCGGATGGCGGCCGAGTGTGAAGCGGCCGGGATGAGGATCAGCACCTCTAAATCTAAGGCCATGACTCTTAGCAGGAAACTGGTGGTTTGCCTACTCCGGGTAGGAAATGAGTCCTTAGCCCAAGTGAAGGAGTTCAAGTACCTCGGGGTCTTGTTCGCGAGTGAGGGGACAATGGAACGTGAGATTGGCCGGAGAATCGGAGCAGCG
>OLKM01002360.1:0-25000 GCA_900291075.1 Melanogrammus aeglefinus | reverse complement strand
CCTGTTGTAAAGGGTTAGGGGTTAGTCTCTCCCGTTGTAAAGGTTTAGAGGCTAGTCTCTCCTGTTGTAAAGGGTTAGGGGTTAGGGTTAGGGTTCTTATATGTCAGAAGGCTCAGAGAGCAGAACCCGTCCAGCTCCTGGTTCTCCATCGTGGTCGTCGCCCCCCTCCAGGGAGAGGCTAGCATGGGCAGCTCAGATGCTATGCATCCCTGGTCCCCCGTCTTAAGGTCCACGGGCATCAACAGGGCTGTAGCATGCTAGCTAACGCGCACAAGGGTGCCTTTTCTGTTCGAATGCTAGCATGCTAATGCTAATATTCTAGCTTGCTCAGTTGGCACTCTCGCACATTTCCTTATCATAGCATATGCATGCTACTCCTAAACTGAACTAATACTAGGACTAACGTTATTGATCATTAACACTATTACTAACTTTATTGATTACTAATAGGTAGCCTACTATGACTAACATTATTTATTATTAATATATTGACTAACGTTATTGATTACTAATAGGCTACTCTAAATAACGTTATTCATTACTAATACTATGACTAACGTTATGCATTATTAATACCGTGACTAATGTTAATGATTAGGCTACTAATAGGCCTACTAATTATAACGTTTTTGATTACTAATACTATGACTAACGTTATTAATTAATAATATGACTAACGTTATGATTACTAATACTATGACTACGTTATTGATTACTAATACTATTAATAACGTTATTGATTACTAATACTAATTAAAACGTTATTGATTACTATTGCTATGACTAACGTTATTCATCAATAATATAACTAACATTATTGATTACTAATACTATTAATAACGTTATTCATTAATAATAATATGACTAAAGTTATTGATTACTATCACTATTGCTAATGTTATTGATAAATAATACTATTACTATCGTTATTGATAATTAATACTATTACTAACTATTGATTACTAATACTATTAGTAACGTTAAGTTCACTAATTCTTTTACTTACGCTATTGATTACTAATACTATTGCTAAGGTTATTTTTATTACCGTTTTTGATTAATTACTAATACTTTTACTAACTTTATTGATTAGTAATACTATTACTTACGTTATTGATAAGACCTTCAGTGTGTTCTCAAAGCATACACAACATATACTATATACTGTATACTTTGAGAGAGTGACAGGTGAAATGAACCTGATGTTAACACACACACATGACGCGCACAGTCAGAGAACACACACAGATGACATATCTCTCTCTCACAAACACACACACACACACAGATGACATATCTCTCTCTCTCTCACACACACACACACACACACAGGTGACATATCTGACACACACGAGGGAGAGAGAGAGAGAGAGAGAGAGAGAGAGAGAGAGAGAGAGAGAGAGAGAGAGAGAGAGAGAGAGAGATGAGAGAGAGAGGAGAGAGAGAGAGAGAGAGAGAGAGAGAGAGAGAGAGAGAGAGAGAGAGAGAGAGAGAGAGAGAGAGAGAGAGAGAGAGAAGGGAGGAGTAATGAGGGAGGAGGAGGGAGGAGTAATGAGGGAGGAGGATAAAGGGGGAGGAGGCAGCGTGTGGTTGTGTCAGGGCGGCAGCAGGGCTAGGCTGAGGTCAGGGTCTGAAGGTGAACTCGTGGAGGTACCGGCACCAGTGTTTGTAATAACGACGTTTAAAAGGACAGCGTTAGGTAACGCCGTTATTTTATCAGTAACGGGGTAACCTAACTCATCACTGTTTCTGTCGTTCAACGCCGTTACCGTTACTGTACGTTACATTCGGCGCGTTACTATGAATTGCCTTCTCAACTCTGCCTCCCTTCCGATCTCTACCCCCCCACTGACTGCCCCGCACAACACCTCACACTAGTTACCCCCGAAGCCCACCAAAGAATGTTTACTGTCGTTTGTTTATTTATTATGTAGAATGTTCATATCACCAAAATAAGCTACCTACCTGTCAAATATGTCCATAACCTGTAAAATATTCTGTTAATCTGTAAAATATTTATATTCATATTCATATTGCCTTATATCTATAATATTCTTGCACTTTCTGCTTGTTGCACTTCTGGTGAGATGCAAACCTCATTTCGTTACCTGAAACTTGTGTTTGAGTAATGACAAAGTTGAATCTCATCTCATCTCATCTCAATTGATTGAATAAACTGCGTCATCCAAACGCACCCCTGGCTCCAAACACAAACTGCTAGTGAGCAGACCGGGTGGGTTAACAACGAGATAAGATGATTGGCTAAGGCAGAGTCATGTTTCATGGTGGCCAATCGGAGTCAGTGTATTTACACACAAGCTAGGACACGCGCGCCACACCCACACCAAACAGATTTGATGAAGCAGCAGAAATGGCGAGTCTGGAGCCATCCAATGAAAAGTAATTTTCTGTAGTATTCGGCAGATGTTCCACAGCCTTTTTAACCAAGCAAATTAAAATTCAGTTGAAAGTATATCAGGGCCTTGAATGGGCAGTTCAACCATTTAACCCATTAAGGCCAAGAGAAAACTGCTCAGAAAAATCCAAATTCTTTCTTTTTTTACAGTAACGCAAATAGTTACTTTCCCTGGTAACTAGTTACTTTTATTATAGAGTAATTCAGTTACTAACTGTTACTTTTTGGAACAAGTAGTGAGTAACTATAACGAATTACTTTTTCAAAGTAACGTTCCCAACACTGACCAACACACAGCCGGCCCTCACTGTCCCGCAGAGCGGCTGGGCTGTCGTCATGACGACCCGGAGAACTGAAACGAGAACAACAGCTCCCCCTCTGGTGGACCGAAGCCACTGCACCACAAACACACACACACACACACACACACACACACACACACACACACACACACACACACACACACACACACACACACACACACACACACACACACACACACACACACACACACACACACACACACTCTGGCCAGGTGAATCCAGAGCCACGCCCCCTCACACGTGTGTGTGTGTGTGTGTGGTGTGTGTGTGTGTGTGTGTGTGTGTGTGGTGTGTGTGTGTGTTGTGTGTGTGTGTGTGTGTGTATCGTTGACTGTCTAAGCATGTGTTGACATGACAGTAATATCAGATATCAGACCACACTTTAAAACTGTCAAGGGGCCTCTAGACCCCAGACCGGCCCCTAGACCCCAGAGGGGCCCCTAGACCCCAGACCGGCCCCTAGACTCCAGACCGGACCCCTAGGCCCTAGACCCCAGACTGGCCCCTAGACCCCAGACCGGCCCCTAGACCCCAGAGGGGCCCTAGACCGGCCCCAAGACCCCAGAGCGGCCCCCAGACCCCAGAGCGGCCCCCAGACTCCAGACCAAACAATTCCGTGGTAAAGTCTAGGCCACCAGTCTGTGGGTGCAATTTGCAGACGGTCCCTAAAACAAATAGCAGCCATCGTACATCGATAGCAACAACATGTCTTTGTGACTTTTCTCGATACAGTGTCCTAAACTGTCCTCAACATACTACACCCGTAATGTAGTGCAATTCTGTTGATGAATCCAACAGAATTGTTGGCAAATCAAAACCGAATATACTGGGAATATCAAACCTGCTGCTAACCTTTACCCGTTCTGCTCCGGTAGAGCTGGTCTTTAGCATCATGCTAACCTGGGCTAACAGAGCCTGTCCCCTCCCGTCCTTTTAACTGTATTTATGGGTCAGTGCCCGATTAAATCTGGATATTTAATCGGGCTTTACTTAACATTAATAAGTTAAGTTTAAACTACATGTCTGAGTTGTTTGAATCAGGGGTTCTCAAACTATATGGGGCCGGGGACCCCCCCATAGGGCAGAAATTATTTCAAGGACCCCCTCATAACTGCAACACAAATGTAATCATATAGGCACATGAAAAAAAAATAACATTTTATTACAACATGTTAGTAGATGTTGCTTTTTTTTAATTTATTTTTTTATAAATGTAAGTATAAAAAAATCGCCCACATACACATAAATAGTTGGGCCATTTGGTAATTCATCACAGCAAATAACAATGAATGACAGTGACCACAGTCAGTGCAGAGCAGATGCCACTACTAGAGCTACGGAGACTAGCAAAGAGACAACAGAAAAGTGTGTGTGTGTGTGTGTGTGTGTGTGTGTGTGTGTGTGTGTGTGTGGTGTGTGTGTGTGTGTGTGTGTGTGTGTGTGTGTGTGTGTGTGTGTGTGTGTGTGTGTGTGTGTGTGTGTGTGTGTCCAGTCCTCCCATATTAAGGTGTAAACCACGTAACAAGTAGTCAACAGAAGACAATGTTTTAATCCCACTTAATCCCCTTGTTACTTTTAGATTATGTTACTTTTAGCCTTTCGGGCTTGGTGTCAGGCTCGGGAATTTAAAAACAGGCATCCTTGGTTAGAGTGGAGGGAAAAAAAGTTTGGTAAATGTCAGCCAACATGCAGTTGGTATACACAATTGAAATTCATAAAGTGAATCACTATGCAAACGAGAGTATAGCTAATTCATGGTCATTTTTAAGGTGCAGTAATTTCAGACTTTTACACAATTCAATTACTGTATGGTATGTTAGATAACAACAGTAAGGGCTAAAATTAGAGCAATTGAAAGAGTGAAGCATTAGTCTCCTTTCATCTCCTTCTCATGCACTGGTTAGCCATGGTTGTAAACAGTTCAGGAACAATTCGCCCCGGAGATACAGCAAAAGCCCGGGGTCCCACCTGGTGCGGGGATACATCGAGGACGGGGATCGCCACCAACCCCGGAGGGCCTGTCTGGCTGCAATCCGGGGAAGCCGCCTAGGGGAGGTCGGTCCCTTCCCGAGGTGCAGTCGTCGGCTGCTAGACCACCTAAGCCCGCTGTGCAACAAGGCGCGCTGCTCCCCTCCAAAGGACCAGAAAACGCTGCACCATCCCCTTTCACCACCTGGGCTGCTGTATGGAAAGCGCCGTCGATGTCTTTCCCCGATCGGTACACCAAACTTTGGCCATGTTTCATCTGGTGGTCCATTGACTCCGCGTGAACCGGTCAATGCTGAAGCTAACCATCCAGCATCACCTGCGACTACTGATGACGTCATGCACCTGGGATCCTCTTCTCAACTCGTGGTCACAGCTCCCGATAAGTCTGTTCCGCCCCCTAGCGACCCGGAGTCAGCACCTCACGTCTCACACCAACTCCCCAAAAACTTGTCTGTTCACTCATACAATGACATCTCAGCTCCTCAAATTCTCCTTCTTGGAGATTCTATAATTAGAGGAGTCAAACTCCCAGCTGGTGTAACATATTGCCTTAATTATGGTAAAGCTGCTGATTTTATCTCTCTCCTCCCCAAACTTATTGGTCTTCACCCCACTGTCACTATTGTGATTTTACATTTTGGGACAAATGATGTAATGGACAGATCCTCTGCAAAACTACACCAAGAAACCGAAGAACTCTGTCTTAAGGTTGAGTCACTAGGGAAACGGTGCCTTCTATCCGGTCCCATTCCATCTCTCTTAAGGGGGTCTGAGTACTTTAGCCGTCTTTACGGTTTTCACCAATGGCTGCGCAATTTCTGCATAGCTGCTGGCTTTAATTTATTAGTCATTTTGACTCCTTCTGGTCTAGAAAGGATCTATTTGATTATGACCTTTTTCATCCAAATAGGAATGTGAGTCAGAAAATTAACCTTTAATTTTCTGAATTGTATTGCTTTTGGCTGTCTCTGACTTCCTGCACAGCTTGACCCTCCACCAGCTCTTACTCTGTCTGTCCATGAACCATATGAAACTCATGAGGGTCCTGCTGGCATATCTGGTCCTCCCTTGGAATCAAAAATTCCCACACTGATCAGGCCTAGAAAAAATTGTGTGCCTTACACCCATAAGGCAAACAAAAGAAACCTCTGACCTGTATCACGTCTTCACCCCCCTGCCACCCACCCCATGACACTCATGTCAACTGCCAAGATGGCCCTCCTAAATGTTAGGTCCCTCTCTAACAAGTCATCTTTAATTAATGATCTTATATCCAGATTCTGTCTTGACTTCATGCTGCTAACTGAAACATGGTCTAAACCCAGCCAACAGCAGCTGTACTCTTATTGAAGCAACCCCCCCTAACTTTGACTTCATGCATGCCTCTAGAACTAACAAGAGAGGGGGTGGCATTGCCACGCTATTTAGAACATCCTTTCAGTGTAAGCCGTCGTCATTTGGCGATTTCTCATCATTTGAGTACCTATGCACCATCGTTAAGGGCCCGCCTCAGATTTTGCTAGTGACCATATATAGACCTCCTAAGCAGTCACTCACACTCTTTCTTGAGGAACTCAGTGATTTATTTTCCATTATCTGTATTGAGTTTGACTGCCTAATTATGTGTGGTGATCTAAATATACATGCTGATATCTCAGAGAATAGACATACTAAGGACTTTGCAACCTTACTTGACACTTTCACTCTAACTCAACATGTAACAGAACCCACACACTCCCTCGGTCATACTCTTGACCTAGTTATTACCAAGGGTCTCGCTGTCTCAATGGAGGTAAAGGATCTGGCCCTCTCAGATCATTTCTGCATATTCTTTGAAGTGACTATAGCTCCTCAACCACAAAATAGTAGTATTACTGTAAAGAAACGTATCATCAATGACCACACTAGTACTCTCTTTAAACAGGCACTAGTATCTTCATCCTCTCAGTCACCTTTCTGCTCTCCTGAACAATCAACTGGGTCTGCTGATGCTCTGTTTGATTCTTTCAACTCAAGGATGACAAACCTTATGGACAACATTGCTCCTATAAAACATAAAACACTTAGAAATAAAAAGAGAACACCTTGGTTATCTAGTCCCTCCGTCAAATCCCTTAAAAGGGATTGTAGAAAGTCTGAAAGGAAATGGCGGAAATCAAAACTCCAGATAGACTGTGACATTTTTAGAGGAAAGCTCTGTGTATATAATGATGCAATTTGCAGGGCAAGACAGTCCTATTTCTCCAATATAATCAACCAGAATCTTAACAACTCTCGGGTGCTATTCTCCACTGTTGAAAAGCTGACATCTCCTCCATGTCAACTCCCCCTCGATCTGCATTCAGCAAAAGCATGTAATGACTTCGCCTCTTTTTTTACTGAAAAAATTTCTAGAATTAGGGCCAACATTTCTTCTCAAACATGTAGCAGTCATAACCTGGAACTCCCTCAAATATTCCAACCCACCTCAATGTCTGACTTCTCCTCTATTGATTCTGAAACTCTTCTTAAGACCATACATAACCTAAATTCCTCCACCTGTTTACTTGATACTCTCCCTACCAAATTCTTAAAAACTGTTTCTCATCTTTTAACATCTGATCTACTCCTGATCATTAACACATCTCTGCAGTCAGGATCTTTTCCTAAGTTCTTAAAGATGGCCATTGTGAAACCCCTTCTTAAAAAGAGAAATCTAGACACCTCAGTTCTTAATAACTACAGACCCATTTCCAACCTTCCTTTTATTGGAAAAATAATTGAAAAAATAGTTTTTATTCAACTGAGTGAGTTCCTGTCAAATAACCACTGCCATGATTCTTTTCAATCTGGCTTTAGGTCATATCATAGCACAGAGACGGCTCTTATTAAAGTTTTAAATGATATTCGCCTTAACTCAGACTCACAGAGAGCATCAGTGCTAGTCTTACTCGACCTCAGCGCAGCGTTTGACACAGTGGACCATGCCATTCTTCTCCATAGACTGGAACACTGGGTAGGGCTATCAGGCACAGTTTTAAACTGGCTTAAGTCATAGGCTACCTTGTAGACAGAAGTTTCACTGTGACTATTGGTAACTGGTCCTCATCTTCCACTCCACTAACATGTGGTGTCCCCCAAGGGTCCATCCTGGGTCTTCTACTCTTTAATCTGTACATGCTGCCACTTGGACAGATTATTCGAAAGTACCAGATTTCATACCATAGTTATGCAGATGATACACAAATGTATCTATTTCTGTCACGCAATGACCCAACCCCACTTCAGTTCCTATATCAGTGTCTTCAGATGTCATATGGATGTGTCAGAATTTTCTCCAGCTTAACAACGAGAAAACTGAAGTGATTTTATTTGGCAACAAAAAGGACAGGCTTGAACTAACGTCACTACTTTCAAACAAAGGACTACAGGTTAAGACCACTGTAAAAAACCTTGGAGTCCAAATTGACAGTGACCTCACTTTTAACAGCCATATCAAGTCAGTTTCTAAATCAGCTTTCTATCATTTAAAAAACATTTCAAAATTAAGAAATCTCATGACAAAATCAGATCTGGAGAAGCTCATTCATGCCTTTATTTCTAGCAAGCTTGACTACTGTAACTGTCTCCTCACAGGGCTACCCAAAAAAAATATCAGGCAGCTCCAGCTGATCCAGAATGCAGCTGCTAGGGTCCTTATGAAAGCTAAGAGGTCAGACCACATTACACCCCTACTAAAAACTTTACACTGGCTCCCTGTCAGTCAAACAATAGATTTTAAAGTATTGTTGCTTGTTTTTAAATCACTAACTGGAATGGGGCCCACTTATCTCGTAGACCTCCTCCAATACTACACCCCCACTAGACCTCTTAGATCTCAAGACCAACTGTTTTTAACAAAACCAACTGTGAGAACCAAAAGCGGTGAAGCTGCCTTTAGTTTTTATGCTACTCAGCTGTGGAACCAGCTGCCAATTTCAATCAGAACTGCACCCTCTTTTGACAGTTTTAAAACCAGTATCAAGACCCATCTATTTTCTGTTGCCTTTTCTTAGACTATTTTTCTGTTTTATATGCTCTCCCTTATGCATAACCCTTTATTCACTTCATGTTTTTTTATCTGATTTTATACATTTTAATTTTTATATTATGTCTTGTCTTCCTTTTATTATGGAAAACACTTCATTGTATTTGTGTAAAGCACTTTGGGTTGCCATTGGCATGAAATGTGCTATATAAATAAAATTGCCTTGCCTTGCCTTCATCTCCTTCTCATGCACTGGTTAGCCATGGTTGTAAACAGTTCATTGAATTATTTTGAGTAGATTTTGATCTTGTTTAGCATGTGCTATTGCTACTATAGATATACAAAGGACAACTTGTCATTTTTGTGTTCTATTTGTTCATACCGTTATTAAAACTGATAAACCTATTCAGCTTTCCATGATTGTTGATAATCGTTATACTCTTAAATCAGCGGGTTGTAGACCCTGTTGGTGAGTGTGATCACAGTATACCCACTAAAATAAAATAGACTACACCACTGGGTAACACTGTTGTTTTTTATTGCCTGTCATCAAATAAAACATAAGGGGTAACACTGTCGTTTTTTATCAAGCAAAATATAAGGGGTAACAGTGTCTTTTTTTTTTGCCCGATATCAAATTAAACATAAAGGGTAACACTGTTGTTTTTTATTGCCCGTCATCAGATAAAACGTAAGGGGTAACACTGTCGTTTTTTTATCAAATAAAACATAAGGGGTAACACTGTTGTTTTTTATTGCCTGTCATCAGATAAAACGTAAGGGGTAACACTGTCATTTTTTTATCAAATAAAACATAAGGGGTAACACTGTTTTTTAATGCCCATCAACAAATAAAACGTAAGGGGTAACACTGTCGTTTTTTATCAAATAAAACATAAGGGGTAACACTGTCGTTTTTAATTGCCCGATATCAAATAAAACATAAGGGGTAACAATGTCGTTTTTTATTGCCCGTCATCAAATAAAACATAAGGGGTAACACTGTCGTTTTTTATTGCCCGTCATCAAATAAAACATAAGGGGTAACACTGTCATTTTTTATCTTACAAAATATAAGGGGTAACAGTGTCGTTTTTTATTGCCCGTCATCAAATAAAACGTTAGGGGTAACACTGTTGTATTTTATTGCCCGTCATCAGATAAAACGTAAGGGGTAAGATTGTCGTTTTTTATCAAACAAAATGTAAGGGGTAACACTGTCGGTTTTTATTGCCCGATATCAAATAAAACATAAGGGGTAACACTGTCTTTTTTTATTGCCCGTCATCAAATAAAACATAAGGGGTAACACTGTCGTTTTTTTATCAATTGAAACATAAGTGGTAACACTTATGTTTCACTTTAATTGCCTGATATCAAATAAAACGTAAGGGGTAACACTGTTGTATTTTATTGCCCGTCATCAGATAAAACGTAAGGGGTAAGATTGTCATTTTTTATCAAACAAAACGTAAGGGGTAACACTGTTGTATTTTATTCCCCGTCATCAAATAAAACATAAGGGGTAACGCTGTCTTTTTTTTTTGTCCGATATCAAATAAAACATAACGGGTAACACTGTTGTTTTTTATGGCCCGTCATCAAATAAAACGTAAGGGGTAAAAATGTTGTTTTTTATCAAATAAATTAGTGGGATTTAGCTCAGGACGTAGAGCAGTTGTCACCTTAACCAATAGGTTTCTAGTTCGATCCCCAGGTCATCCTAGCTGAGTGATTGTTTGTCCCTGACTGTGACACTTAACCCTAACTGCCCTGAACCTTACTGTTGTCTTTTATCAAATAAAACGTAAGGGTTAAAACTGTTACTTTTTATCTATCTTTTTTTATTGCACCACATCAAAAAAAACATAAGGGGTAACACTGTCGTTTTTTATTAAACAAAACGTAAGGGGTTACACTGTCATTTTTTTATGGCCCGATATCAAAAAAAACATAAGGGGTATTACTGTCGTTTTTTATCAAATAAAGCATAAGGGGTAACACTGTTGTTTTTTATTGTCCGTCAACAAATAAAATGTAAGGGGTAACACTGTCGTTTTTATCAAACAAAACATAAGGGGTAACACTGTCGTTTTTTATCAAACAAAACGTAACACTGTCGTTTTTTATAAAAAAAAACCTGAGGGGTAACACTGTTGTATTTTTTTGCCCGTCATTAAAATAAAACTTAAGGGGTAACACTGTCGTTTTTTATCAAACAAAACGTAATGGGTAACACTGTCATTTTTTTATGGCCCGATATCAAAAAAAACATAAGGGGTAACACTGTCGTTTTTTATCAAATAAAACATAAGGGGTAACACTGTTGTTTTTTATTGTCCGTCAACAAATAAAATGTAAGGAGTAACACTGTCATTTTTTATTGCCCGATATCAAATAAAACATAAGGGGTAACACTGTCGTTTTTTTTTGCCCCTCATCAAATAAAACGTAAGGGGTAAGACTGTCGTTTTTTACCAATTAAAAAAATGGGTTTTAGCTCAGGATGTAGGGCAGTTGTTACCTAACCAAAAGGTTGCTAGTTCGATCCCCAGCTCCTCCTAGCTGAGTGTTTGTGTGCCCCTGAGTATGACACATAACCCTAACTACCCTGAACCTAACAGTGGTCCTTTATCAAATAAAACGTAAGGGGTAACACTGTCGCTTTTCATCTGACTTTTTTTATTGCCCGACATCAAAAAAAACACAAGGGGTAACACTGTTGTTTTTTATGGCCCGATATCAAAAAAAACATAAGGGGTAACACTGTCGTTTTTTATTGCCCGTCATCAATTAAAACATAAGGGGTAACACTGTTGTTTTTTATGGCACGATATAAAAAAAACATAAGGGGTAACCACTGTCGTTTTTTATATCAAATAAAACATAAAGGGTAAACACTATAATTTTTTTATTGCCCGATATCAAATAAAACGTAAGGGGTAACACTGTCGTTTTATATTGCCCGATATCAAATAAAACATAAGGGGTAACACTGTCGTTTTTTATCAAATAAAACATAAGGGGTAACACTGTCGTTTTTTATCATATAAAACATAAGGGGTAACACTGTTGTTTTTTATTGTCCGTCAACAAATAAAACGTAAGGGGTAACACTGTCGTTTTTTATTGCCCGTCATCAAATAAAACTTAAGGGGTAACACTGTTGTTTTTTATCAAATAAATAAATGGGTTTTAGCTCAGGACGTATGCAGTTCTCACCTAACCAATAGGTTTCTATTTCGATCCCCAATTCATCCTAGCTGAGGGTTTGTTTGTCCCTGACTATGACACTTTTAACCCTAACTACCCTGAACCTTACTGTTGTCTTTTATCAAATAAAACACAAGGGGTAACACCGTCGTTTTTTATTGCCCGTCATCAAATAAAACATAAGGGGTAACACTGTCGTTTTTTATTGCCCGTAATCAAATAAAACGTAAGGGGTAACCCTCTCGTTTTTTATCGAATTAGAAATTGGGATTTAGCTCAGGAGGTAGAGCAGTTGTCACCAAACCAATAGGTTGCGTGTTCGATCCTCAGCTCCTCCTAGCTGAGGGTTTGTGTGTCCCTGAGTATGAAACTTAACCGTAACTACCCTGGCCCTAACTGTTGACTTTAATCAAGTAAAACGTAAGGGGTATCACTGTCTCTTTTCATCTGTCGTTTTTTATTGCGCACACACAAAAAATAACATAGGGTAAACACTGTCTGTTTTTTTATCTCAAACAAATAAGGGGTAACACTGTCATGTTTTTATTGCCCGTTATCAAAAAAAAACATAAGGGGTAACACTGTCGTTTTTTATTGCCCGTCATCAAATAAAACGTAAGGGGTAACACTGTTGTTTTTTATTGCTTGTCAAACAAAACATAAGGGGTAACACTGTCACTTTTTATCTGTCTTTTTTTATTGCCCATCATCAATTAAAACATAAGGGGTAACACTGTTGTATTTTATTGCCCGTCATCAAATAAATCATAAGGGGTAACACTGTCGTTTTTTATCAAATAAAACATAAGGGGTAACACTATAATTTTTTATTGCCCGATATCAAATAAAACGTAAGGGGTAACACTGTTGTATTTTATTGCCCGTCATCAGATAAAACGTAAGGGGTAACACTGTCGTTTTTTATCAAACAAAACGTAAGGGTAAACACTGTCGTTTTTTATTGCCTGATATCAAATAAAACATAAGGGGTAACACTGTCGTTTTTTATGGCCCGGTATCAAAAAAAACATAAGGGGTAACACTGTCGTTTTTTTATGGCCCGATATCAAAAAAAACATAAGGGGTAACACTGTTGGTTTTTTATGGCCCGATATCAAAAAAACATAAGGGGTAACACTGTCGTTTTTTATCAAATAAAACATAAGGGGTAACACTGTTGTTTTTTATTGTCCGTCAACAAATAAAACGTAAGGGGTAACACTGTCGTTTTTTATCAAATAAAACATAAGGGGTAACACTGTCATTTTTAATTGCCCGATATCAAAAAAAAACATAAGGGGTAACACTGTCGTTTTTTATTGCCCGTCATCAATTAAAACATAAGGGGTAACACGGTTGTTTTTTATGGCACGATAGAAAAAAAACATAAGGGGTAACACTGGCGTTTTTTATCAAATAAAACATAAAGGGTAACACTATAATTTTTTATTGCCTGATATCAAATAAAACGTAAGGGGTAACACTGTCGTTTTATATTGCCCGATATCAAATAAAACATACGGGGTAACACTGTCGTTTTTTATCAATCAAAACATAAGGGGTAACACTATAATTTTTTATTGCCCGATATCAAATAAAACGTAAGGGGTAACACTGTTGTATTTTATTGCCCGTCATTAAATAAAACATAAGGGGTAACACTCTCATTTTTTATTGCCCGATATCAAAACATAAGGGGTAACACTATAATTTTTTATTGCCCGATATCAAATAAAACGTAAGGGGTAACACTGTTATTTTTTATTGCCCGATATCAAAAAAAAACATAAGGGGTATTACTGTCATTTTTTATCAAATAAAACATAAGGGGTAACACTGTTGTTTTTTATTGTCCGTCAACAAATAAAACGTAAGGGGTAACACTGTCGTTTTTTATTGCCCGTCATCAAATAAAACTTAAGGGGTAACACTGTTGTTTTTTATCAAATAAATAAATGGGTTTTAGCTCAGGACGTATGCAGTTCTCACCTAACCAATAGGTTTCTATTTCGATCCCCAATTCATCCTAGCTGAGGGTTTGTTTGTCCCTGACTATGACACTTTTAACCCTAACTACCCTGAACCTTACTGTTGTCTTTTATCAAATAAAACATAAGGGGTAACACCGTCGTTTTTTATTGCCCGTCATCAAATAAAACATAAGGGGTAACACCGTCGTTTTTTATTGCCCGTCATCAAATAAAACGTAAGGGGTAACACTGTCGTTTTTTATCAAATAAATAATTGGGTTTTAGCTCAGGACGTATGCAGTTCTCACCTAACCAATAGGTTGCGTGTTCGATCCTCAGCTCCTCCTAGCTGAGGGTGTGTGTGTCCCTGAGTATGAAACTTAACCGTAACTACCCTGTCATTTTTTATTGCCCGTTATCCAAAAAAAACATAAGGGGTAACACTGTCGCTTTTTATCTGTCTTTTTTTATTGCCCCACACCAAAAAAAACGTAAGGGGTAACACTGTCATTTTTTATTGCCCGTTATCAAAAAAAAACATAAGGGGTAACACTGTCATTTTTTATTGCCCGTCATCAAATAAAACATAAGGGGTAACACTGTCGTTTTTTATTGCCCGTCATCAAATAAAACGTAAGGGGTAACACTTGTTTTTTATTGCTTGTCAAACAGAACATAAGGGGTAACACTGTCGTTTTTTTATCGGCTGTGATCAAATAAAACATAAGGGGTAACACTGTCATTTTTTATTTCCCGATATCAAAAAAAAAAACATAAGGGGTAACACTGTCGATTTTTATTGCCCATCATCAATAAAACATAAGGGTTAACACTGTTGTATTTTATTGCCCGATATCAAATAAAACGTAAGGGGTAACACTGTTGTTTTTTATTGCCCGTCATCAATAAAACATAAGGGTTAACACTGTTGTATTTTATTGCCCGTCATCAAATAAAACGTAAGGGGATAACACTGTTGTTTTTTATTGCCCCGTCACCAAAAAAAACATAAGGGGTAACACTGTCGTTTTTTATCAAATAAAACATAAGGGGTAACACTGTCATTTTTTATTGCCCGTTATCCAAAAAAAACATAAGGGGTAACACTGTTCGTTTTTTATTGCCCGACATCAAATAAAACGTAAGGGGTAACACTGTCGTTTTTTATCAAAAAAAAACATAAGGGGTAACACTGTCTTATTTTATTGCCCGTCATTAAAATAAAACTTAAGGGGTAACACTGTCATTTTTTTGTGGCCCGATATCAAAAAAAACATAAGGGGTATTACTGTCGTTTTTTATCAAATAAAACATAAGGGGTAACACTGTTGTTTTTTATTGTCCGTCAACAAATAAAACGTAAGGGGTAACACTGTCGTTTTTTATTGCCCGATATCAAATAAAACATAAGGGGTAACACTGTCGTTTTTTATCTGCCTCTATCAAATAAAACGTAAAGGGTAGACACTGTCGTTTTTTTACCAATTAAAAAAATGGGTTTTAGCTCAGGATGTAGGGCAGTTGTTACCTAACCAAAAGGTTGCTAGTTCAATCCCCAGCTCCTCCTAGCTGAGTGTTTGTGTGCCCCTGAGTATGACACATAACTCTAACTACCCTGAACCTAACAGTGGTCCTTTATCAATTAAAACATAAGGGGTAACACTGTTGTATTTTATTGCCCGTCATCAAATAAATCATAAGGGTTAACACTGTCTTTTTTTATTGCCCGACATCAAAAAAAACACAAGGGGTAACACTGTCGTTTTTTATTGCCCGTCATCAATTAAAACATAAGGGGTAACACTGTTGTTTTTTATGGCCCGACATCAAAAAAAACACAAGGGGTAACACTTTCGTTTTTTATCAAATAAAAACATAAGGGGTAACACTGTCGTTTTTTATTGCCCGTAATCAAATAAAACGTAAGGGGTAACCCTCTCGTTTTTTATCGAGTTAGAAATTGGGATATAGCTCAGGAGGTAGAGCAGTTGTCACCAAACCAATAGGTTGCGTGTTTGATCCTCAGCTCCTCCTAGCTGAGGGTTTGTGTGTCCCTGAGTATGAAACTTAACCGTAACTACCCTGGCCCTAACTGTTGACTTTAATCAAGTAAAACGTAAGGGGTATCACTGTCTCTTTTCATCTGTCGTTTTTTATTGCCCCACACCAAAAAAAACATAAGGGGTAACACTGTCGTTTTTTATCAAACAAAACATAAGGGGTAACACTGTCATTTTTTATTGCCCGTTATCCAAAAAAAACATAAGGGGTAACACTGTTGTTTTTTATTGCTTGTCAAACAGAACATAAGGGGTAACACTGTCGTTTTTTATTGCCCGTCATCAAATAAAACGTAAGGGGTAACACTCTTGTTTTTTATTGCTTGTCAAACAAAACATAAGGGGTGACACTGTCGCTTTTTATCTGTCTTTTTTTATTGCCCCACACCAAAAAAAACATAAGGGCTAACACTGTTGTTTTTTATTGCTTGTCAAACAGAACATAAGGGGTAACACTGTCGTTTTTTATTGCCCGTCATCAAATAAAACGTAAGGGGTAACACTGTTGTTTTTTATTGCTTGTCAAACAAAACATAAGGGGTAACACTGTCGCTTTTTATCTGTCTTTTTTTATTGCCCCACACCAAAAAAAACATAAGGGGTAACACTGTCGTTTTTTATTAAACAAAACGTAAGGTGTAACACTGTCATTTTTTATCGGCCGTGATCAAATAAAACATAAGGGGTAACACTGTCATTTGTTTCTGTTTTATTGCCCGTCATCAAATAAAACGTAAGGGGTAACACTGTTGTTTTTTATTGCTTGTCAAACAGAACATAAGGGGTAACACTGTCGTTTTTTTATCGGCCGTGATCAAATAAAACATAAGGGGTAACACTGTCATTTTTTATTTCCCGATATCAAAAAAAAAACATAAGGGGTAACACTGTCGATTTTTATTGCCCGTCATCAAATAAAACATAAGGGGTAACACTGTTCTATTTTATTGCCCATCATCAATTAAAACATAAGGGGTAACACTGTTGTATTTTATTGCCCGTCATCAGATAAAACGTAAGGGGTAACACTGTCGTTTTTTATCAAACAAAACGTAAGGGTAAACACTGTCGTTTTTTATTGCCTGATATCAAATAAAACATAAGGGGTAACACTGTTGTTTTTTATGGCCCGATATCAAAAAAACATAAGGGGTAACACTGTCGTTTTTTATCAAATAAAACATAAGGGGTAACACTGTTGTTGTTTTTTGCCCGATATCAAATAAAACATAAGGGGTAACACTGTCGTTTTTATCAAATAAAACATAAGGGGTAACACTGTCATTTTTAATTGCCGATATCAAAAAAAAAACATAAGGGTGTAACACTGTCGTTTTTTATTGCCCGTCATCAATTAAAACATAAGGGGTAACACTGTTGTTTTTTATGGCACGATATAAAAAAAACATAAGGGGTAACACTGTCGTTTTTTTATCAAATAAAACATAAAGGGTAACACTATAATTTTTTATTGCCCGATATCAAATAAAACGTAAGGGGTAACACTGTCGTTTTATATTGCCCGATATCAAATAAAACATAAGGGGTAACACTGTCGTTTTTAATCAATCAAAACATAAGGGGTAACACTATAATTTTTTATTGCCCGATATCAAATAAAACGTAAGGGGTAACACTGTCGTTTTATATTGCCCGATATCAAATAAAACATAAGGGGTTACACTGTCGTTTTTTATCAATCAAAACATAAGGGGTAACACTATAATTTTTTATTGCCCGATATCAAATAAAACGTAAGGAGTAACACTGTTGTATTTTATTGCCCGTCATCAGATAAAACGTAAGGGGTAACACTGTCGTTTTTTATAAAAAAAAACCTAAGGGGTAACACTGTTGTATTTTATTGCCCGTCATTAAAATAAAACTTAAGGGGTAACACTGTTGTTTTTTGTTGCCCGTTATCATATAAAACGTAAGGGGTAACACTGTCGTTTTTTATCAAATAAAACATAAGGGGTAACACTGTTGTTTTTTATTGTCCGTCAACAAATAAAATGTAAGGAGTAACACTGTCGTTTTTTTTTGCCCCTCATCAAATAAAACGTAAGGGGTAAGACTGTCGTTTTTTACCAATTAAAAAAATGGGTTTTAGCTCAGGATGTAGAGCAGTTGTTACCTAACCAAAAGGTTGCTAGTTCGATCCCCAGCTCCTCCTAGCTGAGTGTTTGTGTGCCCCTGAGTATGACACATAACCCTAACTACCCTGAAGCTAACTGTTGTCCTTTATCAAATAAAATGTAAGGGGTAACACTGTCGCTTTTCATCTGTCTTTTTTTATTGCCCGACATCAAAAAAAAACATAAGGGGTAACACTGTCGTTTTTTATTGCCCGTCATCAATTAAAACATAAGGGGTAACACTGTTGTTTTTTATGGCACGATATAAAAAAAACATAGGCCTAAGGGGTAACACTGTCGTTTTTTATCAAATAAAACATAAGGGGTAACACTATCTTTTTTTATTGCCCGATATCAAATAAAACGTAAGGGGTAACACTGTTGTATTTTATTGCCCGTCATCAAATAAAACATAAGGGGTAACACTGTCGCTTTTCATCTGTCTTTTTTTATTGCCCGACATAAAAAAAAAACACAAGGGGTAACACTGTCGTTTTTTATCAAATAAAACATAAGGGGTAACACTGTTGTTTTTTATTGTCCGTCAACAAATAAAACGTAAGGGGTAACACTGTCGTTTTTTATCAAATAAAACATAAGGGGTAACACTGTCATTTTTAATTGCCCGATATCAAAAAAAAACATAAGGGGTAACACTGTCGTTTTTTATTGCCCGTCATCAATTAAAACATAAGGGGTAACACTGTTGTTTTTTATGGCACGATATAAAAAAAACATAAGGGGTAACACTGTCGTTTTTTATCAAATAAAACATAAAGGGTAACACTATAATTTTTTATTGCCCGATATCAAATAAAACGTAAGGGGTAACACTGTCGTTTTATATTGCCCGATATCAAATAAAACATAAGGGGTAACACTGTCGTTTTTTATCAAATAAAACATAAGGGGTAACACTGTCGTTTTTTATTGTCCGTCAACAAATAAAACGTAAGGGGTAACACTGTCGTTTTTTATTGCCTGATATCAAATAAAACATAAGGGGTAACACTGTTGTTTTTTATCAATCAAAAACAATAAGGGTAACACTGTTTGTATTTTATTGCCCGTCATCAAATAAAACATAAGGGGTAACACTGTCATTTTTTATTGCCCGATATCAAAAAAAACATAAGGGGTAACACTGTTGTTTTTTATTGTCCGTCAACAAATAAAACGTAAGGGGTAACACTGTCGTTTTTTATTGCCCGTCATCAAATAAAACTTAAGGGGTAACACTGTTGTTTTTTATCAAATAAATAAATGGGTTTTAGCTCAGGACGTATGCAGTTCTCACCTAACCAATAGGTTTCTATTTCGATCCCCAATTCATCCTAGCTGAGGGTTTGTTTGTCCCTGACTATGACACTTTTAACCCTAACTACCCTGAATCTTACTGTTGTCTTTTATCAAATAAAACATAAGGGGTAACACCGTCGTTTTTTATCTGTCTTTTTTTTATTGCCCCATCCCCAAAAACAACATAAGGGGTAACACTGTTGTTTTTTATTAAACAAAACGTAAGGGGTAACACTGTCATTTTTTATTGCCCGTCATCAAATAAAACATAAGGGGTAACACTGTCGTTTTTTATTGCCCGTCATCAAATAAAACGTAAGGGGTAACACTGTTGTTTTTTATTGCTTGTCAAACAGAACATAAGGGGTAACACTGTCGTTTTTTTATCGGCCGTGATCAAATAAAACATAAGGGGTAACACTGTCATTTTTTATTTCCCGATATCAAAAAAAAAACATAAGGGGTAACACTGTCGATTTTTTATTGCCCGTCATCAAATAAAACATAAGGGGTAACACTGTTGTATTTTTATTGCCCGTCATCAAATAAAACATAAGGGGTAACACTGTTGTACTTTATTGCCCGTCATCAGATAAAACGTAAGGGGTAACACTGTCGTTTTTTATCAAACAAAACATAAGGGGTAACACTGTCGTTTTTTATTGCCTGATATCAAATAAAACATAAGGGGTAACACTGTTGTTTTTTATGGCCCGATATAAAAAAAACATAAGGGGTAACACTGTCGTTTTTTATCAAATAAAACATAAAGGGTAACACTATAATTTTTTATTGCCCGATATCAAATAAAACGTAAGGGGTAACACTGTCGTTTTATATTGCCCGATATCAAATAAAACATAAGGGGTAACACTGTCGTTTTTAATCAATCAAAACATAAGGGGTAACACTATAATCTTTTATTGCCCGATATCAAATGAAAACGTAAGGGGTAACACTGTCGTTTTATATTGCCCGATATCAAATAAAACATAAGGGGTTACACTGTCGTTTTTTATCAATCAAAACATAAGGGGTAACACTATAATTTTTTATTGCCCGATATCAAATAAAACGTAAGGAGTAACACTGTTGTATTTTATTGCCCGTCATCAGATAAAACGTAAGGGGTAACACTGTCGTTTTTTATAAAAAAAAACCTAAGGGGTAACACTGTTGTATTTTATTGCCCGTCATTAAAATAAAACTTAAGGGGTAACACTGTTGTTTTTTGTTGCCCGTTATCAAATAAAACGTAAGGGGTAACACTGTTGTTTTTTGTTGCCCGTTATCATATAAAATGTAAGGGGTAACACTGTCGTTTTTTATCAAATAAAACATAAGGGGTAACACTGTTGTTATTTTATTGTCCGTCAACAAATAAAATGTAAGGAGTAAACACTGTCATTTTTATTGCCCGACACTGTCATTTTTTATTGCCCGATATCAAATAAAACATAAGGGGTAACACTGTCGTTTTTTTTTGCCCCTCATCAAATAAAACGTAAGGGGTAAGACTGTTGTTTTTTACCAATTAAAAAAATGGGTTTTAGCTCAGGATGTAGAGCAGTTGTTACCTAACCAAAAGGTTGCTAGTTCGATCCCCAGCTCCTCCTAGCTGAGTGTTTGTGTGCCCCTGAGTATGACACATAACCCTAACTACCCTGAAGCTAACTGTTGTCCTTTATCAAATAAAATGTAAGGGGTAACACTGTCGCTTTTCATCTGTCGTTTTTTATTGCCCGTCATCAATTAAAACATAAGGGGTAACACTGTTGTTTTTTATGGCACGATATAAAAAAAACATAAGGGGTAACACTGTCGTTTTTTATCAAATAAAACATAAGGGGTAACACTGTTGTTTTTTATTGTCCGTCAACAAATAAAACGTAAGGGTAACACTGTCGTTTTTTTATCAAATAAAACGTAAGGGGTATTACTGTCTTTTCTTATCAAATAAAACATAAGGGGTAACACTGTTGTTTTTTATTGTCCGTCAACAAATAAAACGTAAGGGGTAACACTGTCGTTTTTTATTGCCCGTCATCAAATAAAACTTAAGGGGTAACACTGTTGTTTTTATCAAATAAATAAATGGGTTTTAGCTCAGGACGTATGCAGTTCTCACCTAACCAATAGGTTTCTATTTAGATCCCCAATTCATCCTAGCTGAGGGTTTGTTTGTCCCTGACTATGACACTTTTAACCCTAACTACCCTGAACCTTACTGTTGTCTTTTATCAAATAAAACGTAAGGGGTAAAACTGTCGCTTTCTATCTCTCTTTTTTTATTGCACCACATCAAAAAAAACATAAAGGGTAACACTGTCGTTTTTTATTGCCCGACATCAAATAAAACATAAGGGGTAACACCGTCGTTATTTATTGCCCGTCATCAAATAAAACATAAGGGGTAACACCGTCGTTTTTTATTGCCCGTCATCAAATAAAACATAAGGGGTAACACAACCCCCTCCGCCTTTCCCCTGAGGATGGACACTGGGTTACAGCGGCCCTCACAACCCCCTCCGCCTTTCCCCTGAGGATGGACACTGCGCCTTGTCACCAATCCTGTTAGTGATATTCACTTGATTTCAGCCATTGAATATTTCTTCACGTCTTAAACTACGTGGCTTTACTAAAACATATTTTCAACCTCACTTTGCACTACAGCACTCACCACATTTTCTGCAGGAAACATATTTTCTAGTTGATAAAGGTGCCTGCACATTGTGTTAATGGCAATGGACACTGGGTTACAATGCAATTTATTTTCTTTGCCTTCATTTTCTTTTACGGATCTATTTTCTTTTATAACATTATTTTATTGCATGTTTGCTTTAGCTTTATGCTAAACCTTAAACACATTGTACATTCTTTATAACTCTGCCTTTGTTTTCTTTTACTCATTTATATTGTTCTATAATTTCATTTTATTGTATGGCTATGTTTCAATATGAAGCACTTTTGGTCTGCCTCGTGCATGGAAAGTGCTACATGTATAAAGTTGCCTTGCCTTCCCTTTTCTTTGTTTCTTGAGTTCAGTAAATGTGGATCAGGGTGGGTCTCCTCCAACGACCTTGGCGACCCATTGGAGTATTCTTATATATGTGTTTTATCAGTCTAATAAAACAACACCAGCTGCGATCAATAGTTTTTCTCACACATTGATATACTGGTGTTAAGGGTTAGGGGCTAGTCTCTCCCATTGTAAAGGGTTAGGGGCTAGTCTCTCCCGTTGTAAAGGGTTAGGGGCTAGTCTCTCCTGTTGTAAAGGGTTAGGGGCTAGTCTCTCCCGTTGTAAAGGGTTAGGGGCTAGTCTCTCCTGTTGTAAAGGGTTAGGGGCTAGTCTCTCCTGTTGTAAAGGGTTAGGGGTTAGTCTCTCCTGTTGTAAAGGGTTAGGGGTTAGTCTCTCCTGTTGTAAAAGGGTTAGGGTTTTAGTCTCTCCTGTTGTAACAGGGTTAGGGGTTAGTCTCTTCCTGTTGTAAAGGGTAGGTTGATATTTCTCTCCTGTTGTAAAGGGTTAGGGGCTAGTCTCTCCCATTGTAAAGGGTGGTATCCGCGGGTCATTCCGACATACCGCCACTCCGACATTGACGTCTAATTGTCGTAATGGCGGCACTTCCATTGATTGAAAACGTCCCACCACTCCGACAATTTTTGTTTCCATTGTCGGAATGGCGGTACTTTCCTTTTTTGGAAACGTTCCGCCATTCCGACATAAGGTCATTAAATGTGTAGGTTAATAATGATCACCGCCTCCCTGCCTGCCCATCTCTCTCCTCTAACAGCACTTTGACTCTGGTCAACGCCCTTGTCACATCCATCTCGATTATAAAATGCATTATTATTATTATTCGTATTATTATTATTATTATTGGGCGCTGTGCTACTTCATTTGCAGCTGTGGGTCGAGAGAGGCTAGAGAGTTATGGAGAGACGGGACCGCTCCGCCGGTAAATCAGATCAGTGATGTTGTTTTTTTATATTGTATCACACGTGGGTTACAGTGATCCGTTCAACGAATCAGCTGGTTTCTCATGGGGGTTCTGGACCCCTGCATATTTTAGATTTTCTCCTGTAGCCTGGCCGGGTCTGGCAACTAAGTTTAATTTTATAGACAATTTGATCTGCAGACCGCACAGTGGCATCGCGTAAAACCACATATTTTTGACTACTTCGTGCTGTTGCTTATTTTTTTTAAAAGTTACCTTTCGTTTCCTTTTGATTTTTTGGTGCGTATTATGGGAGCCGTCCTGGGTCCATATTTGTAAGCCTTTTTTACCACTGAGTAAATTCCCAAAGTTGCAACAACTTGTAGTGATCCACTGGGGTTTTGCCAGGCCAGCTGGGGTAGGTGTTGATTTTACACGTTTGCTCCCCCGGTTTCCATTGTGTATTAGGCCAGGGAAATGATCAATTATCCTTGTGATTTGCGCACTGGGACGTGCGGACCTTTAATGAATCTTTAATGAATCTTTCTTTTTTGCTGTAAGTTGTGTGCGTAATGCGTAAAAAGTGCAATAGAGTGGGACCGGAGGGTTTAAATGGAGAAAGTGTGACGTGGTGAGAGGGGGAGGAGAGTTGATTATTTTTCCCTGGTGGATTACCCTGTGGGATCGTAAAGGCCCGTTCGGACACCGCACGGCCGGGCCCGTTTTCAGCCAAGCGGGACGAGGGAGAGAGGACTGGTGGTCACCTCGGCGGAGCCGCGGCGGTCTCGCCCGTGTGTGGACAGTAGGACAAACCAAACTCTCTCTCACTCATCCTCCACACGCTGTCAACTCACGCACCGGCACGGCACGCCACGCACGCACGCACGCACCGCACGCACGCACACCACACACACACACACACACACACACACACACACACACACACACACACACACCACACACACACACCACACACACACACACACACACACACACACACACACACACCACACACACACACGTTCCGGCACGGACACAGTGACAGTGCGCGCTCGCGCACCACACCACACACTTCATTCCCACTCGGACTTAATGGACAGCGGGAAGGGGGGGGGGGGGCTTTCAGGTTCTGTTTGATCTGTGTGTAATTGTTTATTATATGCCACCTGTGAGTGGGGCGGTGTTTTGAGTTCAGTGGAAATACAGGAGACTCAGACTAAGTAGCGCACTTCTTTGATTATTGCTTTCACTGGACGCACCAGTAGCGCGAGCCTAGGGTCCCGCCTGCAGCAGGACTGGGCGTTGTGCCAGTTCCTCTATATATCCCTTATTGTGAGGGAAATTGTTACACACTGACATCAAGAGTGTGTGATTGTAAATGGCGAGACCTTTGTGTTTGTGTTTATTTATTAAGCTTCCACTGACACTGTATCGGCATCCGTACACATGTCCTTAAAACACATGAAAAAATAAAAAAAAGGCCTTTGTCGGAATGGCCGGGACGAAACTGTCGGCATGGCAGGGAAAGTCTGCATGTCGGAATGGTGGTATGTCTGAAATGGTGACATGTCTGAAAAGGTAGAATGTCGGAATGTGCAGCAATGTCGGGAGTGGCACGCATGTCGGCAGTGGCAGCAATGTAACCGTAAAG
>OLKM01002359.1:27500-72599 GCA_900291075.1 Melanogrammus aeglefinus | reverse complement strand
GGGGCGAAGTTCAACCACCGGACAGTTTCAGCTTTTGATAAACCGACGGAGTGGACCGACTGGAAAAGGCGGTTTTCGAGAGATATCGGATCGCTACGGAGCTCACAAGATGTCGGGTGAAGTACAGAGTGTGTGTTCCCTGGTGTACGCAATGGGGAGTGCAAGCGGAAATATTTTCAAGTCGTGTTACTTGTTTACTGACCCTCAGGGCACCAGAAATAAATACAAAGTTGTGATGGAGAAGTTTCGAACGAGTAACTTTTTCCCACGTGGGAAAAGTAATCCCACGAAGCGTGTGTTTTCCACCTATGCTCGTCGTGCAGCGGCCTGGTGCGAGCCGGCAGAAGACTTTCATCAAGGGCTCTCTAGCATTTATTCCAGACACAACTGCGAGCTCGCGGGGAGAGGTAGTAGATGAATAATATCGGGACCCCGAATCGTGGTGTGGTGAGGTCAAGATTAAAGAGCAGTCTCGTAGCTTGCAGCTCATGGCGGATCTTACACCTGGCGCAGCAGACTATACAGTCTGTTTCGCAAGTCAGAGACAGTGAACATATTGCAGATCAGTGCGCAGTCCAGACAGAGGCTATTGGCAGCCACGGCACATCCGTACAGAGAGGTGCGAGGGTGCCGCGGGAGACTAGAATACAAATATGGCAGCGTCAACTCAAGAAGAGGGGGAAAAGACCGGAGCACGGGAGGAATAACACCGACCGACCGCTGTGTCTGGACATTCCGTGTTTTATTACACCTTTTAAGTATACGATGCAGTAAGTCGGTGTATTGGAACACTCTTGTTTATTTCCTTCACTTTGTTTATTTTCTTGTACTGGCACATGTCATGTGACGTTCTTCGCCACGATGGTGCTGCCGGTACCGAGTTCCCACAATCTCCTCGAAGGTGTGATCTCTGAACCCTTTCTGGCCGTCAGATGCACCTTTGTATGTTGGCCTCGAGGAACACTGGAGGACTGCGTGGGAAGCTCTCTGCATACTCTTGCCAGGTTAGTCCTTCACCCACTGGTTGCCAAATACTGCCTTTGTGTTTGCCCAGTCTCGCATCTGTGCTTGTCAACGACACTGTAAGCATATATCACCCAATTTAGTACTAGACATCATTTAATATATTGCAGGTGTGATAATGAGTAAACAGAAATTTGCAGCAGCCGATATACATGGTAATTTGTTTGGAAACATGTCTACCATGGTTATCAAATATAACATGCTTACTACTTCCATGTAGCCCACATCATCATTGCCAACAAGCCAGTGGAATGGTGCAATGCCTCATACTGGCCAAATGGCAGCACCTACAGCTTTCCCTAGGCACAGCTGACGTGGACGCAGAGGATACCTCTCTGCATGAAGGAGCTTCTCCGTGTGGACCAGGGCAGTTGTACTCAAAGAGCATACTCCTGTGGAGGTTTTGGGGAAGACCACCTTCTCTGTGGCCGATAGTCACGGGCTTTCTCTGGTGGCCATACAGTATGGCCTGTTGGCGATGTGCTATGGGGCATTCCGGCTTGACCGGTCCTAATGTGTGGGGTCCGCCATCTTAATCTGGAAGATACTGAAATATTCAGCAATGCATGTTATTCATTATTATTATTGTTATTATTTATCGGTTATTATATTGTTTTAATCTGAATGAAATGTGTGTAAGTGCCTTGAGATGACTTTTGTTTTTGATTGGTGTGTTTAAACCAAATAAAAGATTCATTGATTTGAGATTGATTATTATTAATTGTTCTCAATACTATCTATACTAGAATCTAATATATTGAAATTGGTTAACAACGAGTGTTCATTGATACAACGCTCACAACAACACCACACATATGGTGATATATTGTATCATGTGTTAATGTTCATATTACAGTTATTGTGTGCCTGTCCACAATTCCGGATCATTGTAATGTGATGCTTTTAGCATCTTTAAACTTCATAATAATGTCATACATCAGACCTTAATGAAGCCATTTGAATTGAATTGAATTAAATTGTAATAACAATGTTATATGTAATAACATTAGATACCGGTCTAAAACAGAACGGTGGTCCATACCTGTGGATGGCAGGATTTGAGCAGTTGTATAAAGAATTGAAGAAGGATAGATTTGGATGCTGCCCGCCGCTACCAGAGGCGACAATGCTAACATTAACGCTCAAGTGCAAATGCTCAACAATAAATATTATAGTGTATGTTATAATAAAATTAATTTATGAGGCGCCAGTGAGTATTGAGTGTAATAACAAATGAATATGATTAATTCAATCTTACCCATACTGATTAAAGTCGAGCATTCGAGCAACTCTGCACAAGGCAAATATCTGCGCACGCCTGAAGGCAACCCTGCATAAACACACCAATCAGAAGCCGTAACTGTGTTCGTGTTCAGTCAAACCAATCAGAAGCCGTAACTTGTGTCGGTTGCAGGTCAATACCAATCAAGAAGCCGTAACTGTCTTCGTATTGACCAACCAGAAGGCGTAAACTGTCTCCGTTCACGCGTGGACTTTTTGCGTAACATGTCTTGTATTTGACAACCACGAAGGCGTAACTGTCTCCGTTCACCGTAGACGTTTTGCACAACCGGCTTCCATCTCGGCCTGAACAACGCTCGGAGAGCGTCCAAGTGCCAACGTCGGGGGGGGCTGGGGGTTGAGGGCTCTGGGGAACTGTAGGCTCCGCGCCAATTAGGAAGGCCGGCCATTGTCTACACTTCGGAGGAGAGTGTAGACTCCTGGCCAATGAGCGGCCTGGCATAGTCGTCAGTAGGTATCAGACTAGTGTAGACACAAGTGTAGACTCCTAAGATGTGTTCGAAATCGTTCCCTATCATGGATGTAGTGCACTAAATAGGGTGCACGCTGCATTTGTGTGATGGGTGTTCGAATTCTCAGTGGTCCACTATATAGGGCACTATATAGTGGACTTTAAATAGTAGTAATAGGGTACAATACGATGTTCCCTACATGTACTCACCGTACCAACGCAATGCAATGCGGTTGTATTTTTCCCGGGGAGAAGAAAGCCGAAAATCACCGCGGACATTTACAATGGAGTCTCCGGCTTTCCGTTTATAAATGTAAGTAGAGTAAAGTTATTATCCTGTTTTCCTTCTCTGTTTGACACGTTACACAGCCTATACCTTTAAAACGCTTGAAACGTTGTAAATCATGGGCGCATCTGTCTGCGTCACACAAATACCAGGCGCATTTACTGACGCAAAATGACGTTTAGAAAATGTTCAGCGTAGTGTGTCGAATTCCTCGTTCCCTATATATGTGCACCAATATCATGTACACTATATAGGGAATAGGGAACAGTTGTTATAGGGGAACGATTTTCGAAACACAGAACTAGCCATTGGGCGGCCGCCATTGGAAGTGTAGACAACGGCTATACACTCGTCTGGCCCTGCCCTCACCTCTGCGAATTCCTCAAATCTCGACTGCATAATTTGTGGTAGTGGGGGACTGCGTTCGCGCTCTCCCCTGAAATTGCTGTGGAAAATAAAAACAGAATATTGTAGGTGACCGAAAAGATTTGTTTTTCCGCCTTTTCGTTGTAAAAAAGTCACGTCGCTTTGCTGTTCCTCTCGAATCCTAAACCCAAAATAACTCCAAATATTTACATCTCAAATTCATCCCTGAACACTAGAGGCCTTAAGTGTGTGAAGTGTCTGACGGCTTTCACATTTTTAAATAGTGAAAAAAAATGGCATCTTTCTATTCCAATAATGCATATACCATACAGAGACTATTTCAAGACATTTGAACAAAGATGGACTTTTGGACAATCTGTATGGTCAGGGGACAACAAGAACAGAGCGTCAGGGGTTGTTTTTGTTCAAAGGTAAAGATTTCTGCATAGGCTACAAAGGGTCAAATGAGTAATTGGTGGAAGACTGCTTTGCATTGACGTTGAATGGCGCTGTGAAAAAGCGTTTCCTCAAAGCACATGGTTGTTAAAAAGCATATTTTACTTGAAAACAAACAATAGCACAACAGTCGATTACCTTGAACAACTTGAGCCTCCCTCCAGTCATGAACTCTGGCCCTCTTAAGGAGCAACCAGAATGGGTGTGGCTCAATTTAAACTTAAGAGAGCTACAGCTGGCAGAATATTAACGGCCGTACAGCAACCATGTGCATCTTTTAAAAACATAGTTTAATACAAAAGTGAAGATGCCATTCACATCTTTCACATTTACCTTTCCCCCTCTTTTTAAGCTTGCAAACCCAGTTTTGAAGCGCAGAAGATAAAAAATGTTAAAATATTGTGCCAAGTCATTTGTGCTAAAAACAGTTCAAAAAAGTCTCAGGTAACCGCAATCTTCAAATCCAAGATCACTCCTTCTTGGCCAAACACTGCATTATTCACAGCACACCGCCCAGTGTCTGAGACTTCTCCCGATCCAGAACCAGTGGAAAATGTGCTCAGCCCTCTGCAGTTCCAGCAGATACATGGGCCTCCAAGCACCAGCCCTTTCCCTGGGCCGCAGACTGGTCCTCCACTGGATCAGGAAGTCTTCCGCCATAAGTGTCCTCCACCACTGCTGTTCTGTTAAGGCTCGGCAATAGCTCCCCACAAGGCTCACGTCAGCAACTAGGAGTTCCCGAGCTATTCCCTCCTTCAGGCTCTGCAACTCCGACAGACACAGCTCACCAGGACCTCCAGCAGTCTCAACTGCCAGCTCATGCATTTGGTTATACTCTC
Organism: Melanogrammus aeglefinus; assembly: GCA_900291075.1. Lineage (NCBI taxonomy): Eukaryota > Metazoa > Chordata > Actinopteri > Gadiformes > Gadidae > Melanogrammus > Melanogrammus aeglefinus. Next base: position 67,876 of record OLKM01002359.1, on the reverse strand, counting down.
TTGCTTCTAGCAGGTCTCTCTTTGTTTACCTGCGGTCAGCCTTGAAGCTCCTTGAACAATGTTCTTCGAAATGTGGGTCCCCTCCATTCGGCTAGAGGAATCATCCCACCACTGCCACCAAATGTGAAAAAGCGTTTCCTCAAAGCACATGGTTGCTGTTGTTAAAAAGCATATTTTTACTTGAAAACAAACAATAGTCGATTACCTTGCACAACTTGAGCCTCCCTCCAGTCATGAACTCTGGCCCTCTTAAGGAGCACCAGAATGGGTGTGGCTCAATTAACTTAAGAGCTACAGCTGCAGACTATTACGGCCGTACAGGGACATGTGCATCTTTTAAAACATAGTTTAACAAAGTGAAGATGCCATTCACATCTTCACAGGCACCAACTACAATTTAGAATAATAAATTTTTGCTGTCCACCTGATCTAAATGAACGCCTAGGTTCTTAAAGAAATACAGCCACTTCTTGTGTGGGGAAGCGATGTGATCCTGGGCGGGGACTTCAATAGTCAGATGGACAAAAAGGACAGAATGACCGTTGCTATGGTCAGGCTGACCTAAAGTTCAGAATTGTTGAATAACCTCATCAAGATTTTTAAACTTAATGATACCTTTCACAATAAGAACCCTAACACATCAGGCTATACATGGTCGAATGGCACCATTTGTTCACGTATTGATTTTCTGTTGACAACAAAGAACATTTTAGTTTTTGATGCTGCTGTTACCCCAGTATTTTCAGCGACCATTCAAAAATTGACTGTACAATAAGGTGCAATGTCAAGGCTCATACAAGCCAAAATCCCTGGAAATTAAATGTTCCATTACTCAAAGATCAAAAATTAGGAGAAAGACTAAAGGACGAGTTCAAAAGATGGATATCACTACAGTTTTAATTCCAGTCAAAGGTTAACACAAAATTCAACTTTCGTTGAAATACAGCAACGTCCCTGTATTTTCGACGTATCCACAAAGGAGTTCCACGATAGGGTGAAGGGATACAGCCTGGCGAGAAATAGCCGACGCCCTTGACCTACCTGGTAAGTTTGGAGCCAACAGCTGTTGACGTGCTAATAGCATAACCTAAATCATAAACCTAAACCCCCAGCATAATGCCTATTGCTAGATACTTCGGGATCCATTGTTGACCGCTCTGTTTTGCTAGGCTACATTTGTTGCTGCGGGTACTTTGTATCGCTCATGTCACTCGCAACGCAACTACTGTGAGGAGTTGCTGCATTGAGCAGATATAAAAACTACTGGAACCTTTTATGACAAAAATGTAAAAAACATTTTATGTCAGTTCTAAAACCTTTGATTTTCTAAATATCTTGTAAACGTGAATGATACAAAGTAAAGAGCATCGCACCCTCGAATCTTGTAGTGTGGCCAGTATTCCGTCGAGACAACGCCCAATTTCCTGGCTCTGTGATAGTGTGACATGTTAAATCGTGGAGGAATGTCTGAGAATCGTGTAGTCTGAACCGGCCTTTAGGGACTCTAGAAAATAGAGAACACTGAGTTATGTAGAATTTTGTGTTAACCTTTGAATGTGTTGACCTTGCTGTAAAATGTAACTATTTGCTTGTTAACCTTTGAATGTGGTTTGACCTTGAAATCATGTTGTAAAATGTAACTTTGTGCCTGACTTAAATAAACGCCTAAAAATTTAAAAAATTGACTTGATAAATATCGCAAGAAAGTGATCGGGTACTTTAACCATAATGAAGAGAGCTGATGTTCCCTTCTGAGCTCGAAGCGGGCAGTGAAAGATGATTCATTTCATCCGCTCCTTGTCATTGATGACCGATCCTTGCTCCCTAGTGGAGCCTGGAGGTAGGGGACATGATCAGTGTGGTTAGATGTAGATATTGTACAAAATAACTATTAGTTATTCTTCTGTCGTTAGAATTTTATTTTACTTAGTAATTATTGTGCAGGTAATCAAATAGATTGATGTTTTGTAGGCTCTTGTAAACCGTTTGAAGTTACCTGCATTTCCGGTGTAAATGCTCAGGTGTGAATAATATATAAAATAGTATTTCACTCATGATGTGATGCGAGTGATGGCCAAATAAAGTAGTATAAATTGTGAGGGTCAGTGCCTTCGTAAAACTGAGCTCGTACCCCCCAGTGGCCCCCCCTGCAAACGTTTTTTTTTCTTTTTACCTCCGTCCGGACTGGGGTCGATTTCTTGCGATGGTGTGGCACTGACGCACAAGGTGGAACTTGAGATTTAGAATATAAATCATACTGACTTTATTGCTGTTGGTGATGTGAGTGGTTTGATGTCAGTGAAGGAAACCCACAATGTTGTAATACTGTATTGACAATTGCTTTTACCAATGAAATATTTCAAATGTATAATACTGACATTTACAATAACTGAAGGTAACACTTAATACTATGCTACTGAAATAAATGCTGTCATGGAAAAAAGCCATTTATTGTAGCCTAGGCTATATTTTGTTTTTGAATGCCGTTACTTAGTAGGTCTACTAAACAATGATATCAGTTTCATCCCTTATATTCACATGAGCGGAAAGATTGTTAAAGTTCAACCGGAAACCACCAGGGAGAAATATTTTTTGATGAAGGGTCCTGTCCACACCCGTTTTTAAAGTAAGATCATACTTTCAAGGATCGTTTCTATAGTTTATTTCCTTCGCGCGTCATCATAATCACGTGACTAAAACCCACCCATTGGCTGCCCACCGGGTGGGATCCGCCCCCAGAGCCAGAAACAAACCAATGAGCGTAGAAGTGATTTACTGGACTCCTATTCGCTGCCCACCGCGGGGATCCGCCTTCAGAGGCAGAAATCAACCAATGAGCGGTTAGCCGGAACGACCACGTCTCCCGCGCGCCCCAATGCTTTTTGTGGTCCCTGCATGGCAGCTAAATATGAACCGTTCAGCTCACTTTTAACGTATTTATCATATAAACTTTAGGTTTAATTCAACCTTTTTTAAGTCTGACCGAGCAGCAGACATGGCGGGAGTTATCCGCCGTCTGGACGAGACGGTGGTTAACCGCATCGCAGCGGGAGAAGTCATCCAGAGACCCGCTAACGCCATAAAGGAGATGCTAGAGAACTGGTAGGTGTTGATGGGAGAACTGGTGGGAGTTGTTGGGAGCACTGCTGGGTGTTGATGGGAGAACTGCTGGGTGTTGATGGGAGAACTGCTGGGTGTTGATGGGAGAACTGGTAGGTGTTAATTGGAGCAGCTATTCGTGTTTACTCGGAGAATATTGCTCCCACTGCACACACAGCCAACTGGAAACTGAGCTGCACTTCCTAACTTCCTGACAGTCGCACCAAGACATCTGGAACACACACTTCACAAGGATTACATAGACCTGGATGACTTTAATGTCGTTGTGCGATGCTAACAAACCGCCATACCTGTTGGGAGAAATACAACGATGTGCGATCACATCAGCCAGATTCACCGGTTGTGATGAGAGAAGGCCCTCAAACTCCCCATAAACGGACTCATCCCACTGAACTCACTTTTCACTATTGACTACTGCACACGTCATACATATATTGTAAATACGGTGTATTCATTTTAGAGTATCTTTATTTTATTTTTTCATAGGAGATACCAGAATCTTTATAATATCACACATTTTACCTTTTATATATTGAGTACTTAATAGTTTAACATCTGATATATGTATATATATTTTGTATTTAACGTTTTATACTTTGACCTCTTTATTGTTCACCTGCTTTGGCAATGTAAATGTTTGTTTCTCATGCCAATAAAGCTTTTTTAAATAGAATTTAAATGAAAAACCTAACCTGGTCAAAAACCAATCCCATGGACAGAGCTGTGGCCGACATATAGGCAGATGACGTGACGCACGTTTTTTTTGTAATGAGGCATAAATGTTAATTTAAATGCATTTTCCCATTAAACCATCAAATGGCAGTGTGAATATAACAGTATTTTTTTACTTTGAAATTATGATTTTGAATGCAAAATTATTTTTTGTTGTTTTTATTGAAATCATTGTTTACCATGTGAAGTTTGGGTTATTATCATAACCATCTGTCACTGGGAGCTTTTAAGATGTATCCATATTTTTATATTCCGAATGACCTAATGAGCTGAAACCAATAATGACCTCTGTATGTTCATTTTTTTGCAGTTTGGATGCAAAATCGACTAATGTCCAAGTGACGGTGAAGGAAGGTGGTCTGAAGCTCATCCAGATCCAGGATAATGGCACCGGCATCAGAGTACGACTGTCTGTCTGTTCGACTGTCTGTCGATGGGGCATCTCTCTGCTCTGCTGGCTTCGTGTTGTTCTCAATATCTTCTCCTTTTGTTTTTAACATAGAAAGAAGACATGGATATAGTGTGTGAACGGTTTACCACCAGCAAGCTGCAGAGTTTTGAGGACCTTTCTGCTATTTCCACCTATGGTTTCAGAGGGGAGGTGAGCTGAGACACATGCGTTACTGTATTACCAATATGTACTCTTTGTGTGCCCTAAAACGTGTGTGTTTGTATCGTGTGTTTGTGTTGTGTATTTGTCTCATTTGTTTGTATCGTGTGTTTGTGTTGTGTGTTTGTATCGTGCGTTTGTGTTGTGTGTTTGTATCATGTGTTGGTATGGTGTGTTTGTGTTGTGTGTTTGTTGTGTGTTTGTATCATGTGTTGGTATGGTGTGTTTGCAGGCACTGGCCAGTATCAGCCATGTGGCCCATGTGACCATAACAACCAAAACAAAAGATGCAAAGTGTGCCTACAGGTACGAGTTTCAAACTGTAGTTTCTCTGAACATCGCACGCTGAGGGGCGGGGCTGTTTACGTCTCCTTGGGGGTGGTACTTGTACAGTTCTGAACACGTGTGTCGCCCGCTTCCTCAGAGCCAACTACAGTGATGGGAAACCAAAAGGGCCCCCCAAACCCTGTGCTGGGAACCAGGGCACACAGATACTGGTGAGTGATCCCTCACTTGATCAGAGTTCACCTAAACTCAGCATAGTCTCCCCCTTTACCCCCTCCCCTTTACCCACCGAAAACTCTCTTACGCCCTTATTTGTATGTTGTACTGTACTTCCTGGCCCTTAATGTAAGCACTTATTGAAGGTTGTACGTCCTGTTACTTAAAAAAAAGTGCTTGGCATTGTGTAGCGTCTTATCCTAGCTATCTTTGTTGTATACGGTGAATGGGTTAACCTAGTGATTGTTAGTGCTTTGCCCTTGGTTCTATGAACAGCCTTACTGTACCGACAGCAATATATTGTTTCTCTTTCTGCTGACAAATGTACTTAATGTAAGTCGCTTTGGATAAAAGCGTCTGCTGAATGCCCTTAATATAAATGTAAACGGTCCGGATGGGAGGTTCTTCAGGAGTATGTAATGATGGTGCTGCGGCCTTTGGGTCCATGTCTGCAGGTGGAGGACCTGTTCTACAACGTGTCCACCAGGAGGAAGGCGCTGAAGAGCCCAGGAGAAGAGTACGCCCGGATCGTGGAGGTGGTGAGCAGGTGGGGAGAGACGGGGCGACGAGCAGCGGGTTCCTCCTTCTGTTGCCTCCTTCTCTGTTTATGTTTACCTGCCGTCTCTTACTACTGTGGCCTTTTTTTTGCAGGTACGCTATACACAACTCGGGGAAAAGCCTTTCTGTCAAGAAGGTATTTAATTCGAGTCCTCAGTCATGGCTATTTCATTTTACTTCATGTTTAAACTTTCTGGAAGAATCCTGGATGACTTTTGTCAGAATAGACGTTTGATTGCGTTTCGCTGAAGTGTGACACTCGTTCGTTTCTGTGCTCAAACCTGTTGTTTTCTGCTCATCATTTTGCTGCAATAAACCAAAGCATGTGTGGTTTTTTAATTTTTTTTTCTCCTTGCTCTCCTCAGCAAGGAGAGACGGTGGCAGACGTGCGGACCCTCCCCGACGCGTCCGTCGTGGATAACATCCGAGGGGTGTTTGGCAACGCGGTCAGCCGGTACGAAAACCCAAACAAGGCCGTTTGTTCCTGAACTGCTCGGATTTGTTCTTACCCTCGACGGGACCATTTCTCCTGAGCTATGGTAAACGAGGCGACAGTAGCTCAGGAGATAGACCGGGTTGACTGGTAACCGGAAGGTTGCTAGTACGATCCCTGGCGTACTACAGTGTCCCTGAGCAAGACGCCTCACACTGAGCTGGCTGTCGCCTTGCGTGGTTGACTCTGCCGTCGGTGTGTGAATGTGTGAATGAATGGGTTTAAGTCCCATTGGATAAAAGCGTCAGCAAAATCCCCTAAATGTAAATGTAAATGTGTATTTCTGATATCCATGTCCGCCAGGGAGTTGATTGAAGTCGGCTGCGAGGATACAAAGTTCGCCTTCAAGCTGAAGGGCTACATCTCCAACGCCAACTACTCGGTGAAGAAGTGCATCCTGGTCCTCTTCATCAACCGTACGTCCCCCGCTGAAGAGCCACGTCACCGGTGAGCGTCACAGGGCCACCGCCGCCGCCACCGTGCTGAGCTCTTCTTCGTCTCTCGTCTTCAGATCGTCTGGTGGAGTCGAGCGCCTTGAAGAAAGCCCTGGAGACGGTCTACGCTGCCTACCTCCCCAAGAACACACACCCCTTCCTCTACCTCAGGTAATGCTATTCCCCGTATTCAACAAAGATAGATAGCTAGGATAAGACGCTACACAATGCTAAGTACTATTTTTAAGTGCCAGGACGTACAGCCTGCAATAGGTGGGTAAGGGTACCCTGGGATGTCAACAGGTTAAACTGCCGACATTTGGGTTTGAACCAAGGGTGTTAGGGGGGTACCGCCGTTTCAGTACAGCCCAGCGTAAGTCCGCCGTAGCCTCGTTGTGTGTGAACCCGCTCTGTGCAAACCGTCTCTGTGCTTGTCCTCCACACCGGACCCCCCCCCTCCCCCCCAGCCGATCGCCACCCACAACATCGATGTGAACGTGCACCCCACCAAACACGAGGTCCACTTCCTGCACGAGGACAGCATCATCGAGAGCGTCCAGAAACACGTGGAGAGCAAACTGCTGGGCTCCAACTCCTCACGCACCTACTTCACCCAGGTGGGGTCAGGAGGGGCGCGCTGCACCTTAAGAGCAACTGAAACGCTAGGCAGGAATATCAAGTAACAAGCCAGTGTCCTGTAGCTTTCAGGTTCATCACATCTTGTGACGCATGCCGTTTATGAGTCGTAAGGGATTGTTGACAGGTTAGACTGCATCAGATATTGGGGTTTGAACCCAGAACCTTTTGGCTGAGAGGACAAACGCACCGTCCTCCACAATCCCCTGTACTGGACCCAGGCCCATGCAGATGGGAACACGTGCCGGCAGCATGGGTAAAGAAAACCTGAATGGGACACAATCACTTTGTCACAGGCAAATGTCAAGTCAATGTCAAGATTTTTCTCACAAAGTGAGACATTTAGGGGTCACCAACTCATGCAGGTCAATCTGGATCCGGAAGGGAAACCCCCCCATGCCTTGTGTGTGTGTGTGTGTGTGTGTGTGTGTGTGTGTGTGTGTGTGTGTGTGTGTGTGTGTGTGTGTGTGTGTGTGTGTGTGTGTGTGTGTGTGTGTGTGTGTGTGTGTGTGTGTGTGTGTGTGTGTGTGTGTGTGTGTGTGTGTGTGTGTTGCAGACGTGACTGCGTGCCCCACTGTGTGTGTGTTGCAGACGTGACTGCGTGCCCCACTGTGTGTGTGTTGCAGACGTGACTGCGTGCCCCACTGTGTGTGTGTTGCAGATGTGACCGCGTGCCCCACTGTGTGTGTGTGTGTGTTACAGACGATGCTCCCGGGCCTGTCGGTGTCGGAGGTGAAGCCCCCCTCCTCCTCCGCCCGGGGGGACGCCGCGGGGGCGGATCCGTCAGACCGCGTCTACGCCCACCAGATGGTGCGGACCGACTGCCGCGCCCAGAAGCTGGACGCCTTCCTCCAGCCCAGGGAGAAGACCCTGGAGAGGACCGCCCCGGGTACGGGTCCCAGTGGGGCCGGGGGGCCGTCCGGTCCCAGCGGGGGCGGGGCCGGGGCCGTGTGGGCGGAGTCGGGGGCGGAGATGGAGGCGATGGAGGATGCTGCCCTGCTGGAGGCCCTGGGAGAGGTGGGGGAGGTGGGGGAGGTGGAGGACATGGAGCCGGCCTCCAGAGGCACCACCACCACCCCAGACCAGCCCAGGTACCGGTCATTGTGTAATAATTCAGTTGGCGTTTTACGATGTTGATCATCGCTTATCTATAATTCATAATAACGTTTCATTAATAATTAGATATTGCTGCGAAATGTCTTTGACTTTTTACAATCAACACATAACACTAGCACCTGCTAACCATGTTAATAATTATGTGCATTAACCCTTAAGAGTGTGTGTGTGTGTGTGTGTGTGTGTGTGTGTGTGTGTGTGTGTGTGTGTGTGTGTGTGTGTGTGTGTGTGTGTGTGTGTGTGTGTGTGTGTGTGTGTGTGTGTGTGTGTGTGTGTGTGTGTGTGTGTGTGTGTTTGCGTGCGTGCGTGCGTGCGTTTTTGTGTGCAAACTCACGTGTGTGTGTGTGTTCCTAGGAAGCGGCCCAGGACCAGCCAGGAGGAGGGGGAGGAGCTAACGGCGGCGGCCACGCCCAGGAGGCGTGTCATCAAGCTGAACAGCATCAAGGAGCTGCGGACGGAGATCTCTGAAGGCACCCACAAAGGTCCGTCCCCCCGCGCCCCGCTCCGAACTGTGACCTGCGGCATGTGGCTCGGAGCGGGTCGGCTGGTAACCGGAAGGTTGCTAGTTTGATCCCCGGCTCCTCCTAGCTGAGTGTGGAGGTGTCCCTGAGCAAGACACCTCACCCCACTGCCCCTGGCGAGCTGGCTGTCACCCTGTGTGGCTGACACCACCGTCGGTGTGTGAATGTGTGCATGAATGGCTGAATGTGAGGCCGTATTGTAAAGCGCAGTATGAATGCAGTCCGTTTACAGTGAAAGGCTGAACTGAACGCGGTCTCCCACCCCCTTAGGTCTTCAGGAGATGCTGCAGAACCACTCGTTTGTGGGCTGCGTCAACCCCCAGTGGACCCTCATCCAGCACCACACCAAGCTCTACCTGCTCAACTCCACCAAGCTCAGGTCAGACATGCACACGCACACTCACACTCACACGATTCTTCAACATGTTGTGTTGTTTTGTGTTGTTTCTGCTGCGTTGGATCTTCATCATGTTGTGTTGTTTCTGCTGTGTTGGATCTTCATCATGTCGTGTTGTTTTGTGTTGTTTCTGCTGTGTTGGATCTTCATCATGCTGTGTTGTTTCACTGTGTTGCAGCCAGGAGCTCTTCCGTCAGATCCTGATCTATGACTTTGGGAACTTTGGGGTTCTCCGGCTGTCGGTGAGTACCCCGTGCGAGGCTGAGCCCAACGGCGCCAGCCTCAATAACATGGTCACATGTTTTTAAAAGGAAATGACACTTTTAGGGGGGCTGAGATAGTGCTAGACTTCGGCTAAGTGGGTCAAAGTCTATGTCAGGCCCCTGTCTAAGCGTGTGTGTTGTGGTACGTCCCAGAGCCCGGCCCTGTCTAAGCGCGTGTGTTGTATTGTGTCTCAGAGCCTGGCCCTGTCTAAGTGTGGGTGTGTGTGTGTTGCAGGCCCTGTCTAATCGGTGTGTTGTCTATGTCTTGTGTCCCAGAGCCTGGCCCTGTCTTTAAGTGTGTGTGTGTGTGCGGGCCCTGTCTAATCGGTGTGTTGTCTATGTCTTGTGTCCCAGAGCCCCGCCCCGCTGTACGACCTGGCCATGCTGGCACTGGAGTCGGAGGAGAGCGGCTGGACGGAGGAGGACGGACCGCGGGAGGGCCTGGCCCAGTACATCACCGACTTCCTCAGGAACAAGCACGAGATGCTGGAGGACTACTTCTCCCTGGAGATAGACCAGGTCTCTCTGGGGTCCGGGGGGGGGGGATTCATAACATCATGCATGATGTTATGAATCCTGACCTGCACTTCATACAATTACAATTAGGGCATTTAGCAGACGCTTTTATCCAAAGCGACTTACATCAGTTAACACACACATTGACACGCTGACGGCAGAGTCAACCATGCAAGGCGACAGCCAGCTCGTCAGGAGCAGTTAGGGTTAAGTGTCTTGCTCATGGACACATCAACTAGGGGGAGCTGGGGATCAAACCAGGCAACCTTTTGGTTACAAGGTAACTGCTCTACCTCCTGAGCTAAGCCGACCCCCGACCCCCTGGCACAAAAAAAACAAGCGTTGAATGGGTGGAAAAACCCCTCATTGTGTCCCTTTCAACTTTCTTATATAGTGAGACATTTAGGATGACATACTAATGTACGTCAATCCGGATTTCTGAGGGAAACCCACACAGAGAACGTGTTGCCATGGCACGCAAACACACACATACACACTCTATTGTTTACTGTAGCTCCCGTTTCCTCTTTCCACAGGACGGGAACCTGACTGGCCTGCCGCTGCTGCTCGACCACTACAGCCCTGTGATGGAAGGGCTGCCCATGTTTATCCTGCGCCTAGCAACAGAGGTAGGGCCCCGTGTTTATCCTGCGCCTAGCAACAGAGGTAGGGGCCCGTGTTGATCCTGCGCCTAGCAGCAGAGGGATTGGAACAACTATAGTTCTGTAAACCCTCGCAGCGATGTCTTCTGGCGGCAGGGTGGCATGTGGCTCAGGAGGTAGAGCGAGTTAGCTGCTAACCGAAAGGTTGCTGGTTCAATCCCCGGCTCCTCCTTGCTGAGTGTCGAGGTGTCCCTGAAAAAGACGCCTCACCCTGACTGCTCCTGACGAGCTGGCCGTCGCCTTGCTAGGTTGACTCCGCTGTCGTTGTGTGAGTGGGTGAATGTTTGGCAGTATTGTAAAGCGCTTTGAGGGACCACTGGTTAGAAGAGCGCTGGATAAATGCAGTCCATTTACCGTTCCTCACGGCTTCCCTCCGTGCAGGTGAACTGGGACGATGAGAAGGAGTGCTTTGGGGACTTTGCCAGGGAGTGCAGCCAATTCTACGCCATCAGGAAGCAGTTCATCCTGGATGCGGAGCCCGGAGAGGAGCAGCAGGTACATGCACACACCGGGGAAAGACTAGTCCTTGTCACAGCGTGTAGAGATGTTCCGATACCATGATGATTTCCTTCCCGATACTTGAACTTGAACATCGGCCGATGGAGTATATACCGATACAGCATCTAGCATCCTAACTACTAACAGCGCTTGTTCGTATTGAAGGGTTCTCTTACGTTGACCGCAATGTATTGCGGTCAACGTAAGTAGGTCAGAATATTGACTTACTGTTTTTTTTCCGGACTTCATTTTATATTTTTAATCTATAATTATGACACATTTGTATTCTTGTAGTTAAGCGTGAGCATCCATGTTTCTCAGATTCTGTAGCTCGAACCCACGCAGGTCGGAGATGGCGCGTTTCCCATTCTCGACCGTTAACGAACGCAGCACAACACCGCAGTGTTCGTCATGTTCTTCGCCTGTGTAATTAGTGAGCTAGTCATGCGAGGGTATCGGATTGCGTACGCGCCGATACCCGATACTGCATTTTAGGCAGCATCGGAGGCATTTCCGATGCTGTTATGGGAACGACTCTAGCAGGGAGCTCCGTGCTGCGTCTGGAGCCGGGGTGAACACGTTGCCTTGCACTGCAGGAGGGTGAGGGCGGCTCGTGGCGCTGGAAGGTGGAGCACGTGGTCTTCAAGGCGCTGAGGAGCCTCTTCTCCCCGCCCAAGAGCTTCGGCGAGGACGGCAGCGTGCTGCAGATCGCCAACCTCCCCGACCTCTACAAGGTGTTCGAGAGGTGCTGACCTCCCCGTTCTCTGGAGTGGCTGACCTCTGACCCTAACAAGGTGCTGAGGATGTGGAGAACACGTGTCCGTTCTGAGATGCCTGTCTTAACATGTTCCGCTTTATATTGTGCACGCTTCATGTGAATAAATGTTGTTCTTTAAATACTGGATTGAACGTTTTTTTGCAGGTTAGAGGGAAATCCCTTGCTCCTTTCCTTTGAAGAACCATTCATTAATTAGCATGCATGTTAATTATTAACACATAATTGATAAAGGATTTGGCCAAAGGTATTCAGAAGCCAAGCAGACCAATGTGTTTTTCCTGTGGAAGAAAACTTTCCATACAGCTGGTTTAAATGGGACGCGTCATTCCGCCTTCAGGAAAATACCTGAAGCGTGGAGCTGGGAAAATCACCAGGAACAATTAACCCCTTAAACGACCCGACAGTTTCACTCTTCATGTCTTAAGCTAAGGAGCCCAACGAAAATCCTTTCCTAGGATCTTTTCACTTCACCGAACCCCAAGGAACCGGGAAACCTTTGAACTCGAACCGGAGAACAACACCTACAGACGACTACGCTTCTGTTTTATTTAGCTCTAAAAGTCAACATTTGAAGCTTCTTCGCAGGGCTTGTAACTGTTTTAAAACTAAATTGAAGATATTACATTAAAAAAGGTTTTACTCTAATGTAGTCTCTTGGAAAAAGAAATAGCTCTTCGTAGCTGACCCTATGCAAGTCCCATAGCAAATAACGTGCCGGGTTTCATTCCTTTTAATTTACGCAGAGACTGAACAAAGATGCACGGCGTATATACAGCTTTGTAAATTACACATTTATTTCAAGAAAAATCTTTTAAATATTTGAAAAGAAAAAAAAAAAATCAATGAAAACCGCAGAAGACAAATTTGGTTCTACATATATTCTCAAATAAAGGACTGCAGCACTGTTGAAATACATGATTTTTGTACCTGTTAAAAAAAAATGATCAGTGTTTATAGTTGAGCGGTTCAGAAGGGTAAGTCTCCAAGGTGTGAGAAGGCACTTGACTGGTGGGAGGGAGACGCGGGGCGGGGGGTGGTGGGATGTACAGGGGGGGGGAAACGACCAGCCATCAAGAGTTTAACCTATTAAAACCATCATGAGACCCATTCATGCAACTCATCAAAAGGGACAAAGCAACAGCCAATGAGACGCCTCGAGGCCTCCTGAATATCACCATGTGGTACCAAGCGTTGAAGAACTTTAAAACTTTTTAAAGTAGCGGTTCGGGAAACGTCCTCATATCTCCCAGAAAACCCGTGGGTTTCAATACATTGCCAAGGCGTTTCCCCGGCGAGCTGAGCAGCGGTGCCGGCCAGAACGGGCGCGTGCCGCCAATTTAAAAAACAAAAACACAGTTTAGTCTCCCGCCTGTGCTACAAATGTCTTATTTCCTTTTTTCGTTTTTCTCTCCTCCCCTTTTATTTGGTTAGCTACGTTTAAGTGTTTTAGCCGAGAAAGGGAAATGTGCTCCAGACGCAAATCGATAAAGTTCTGAGGTGCGAGTTTTAAGGGCTTCTGTGGTGCCGAGGCCGCAGCGGCGTCGGGGAGGGCCGCAGGTGGGGGGGGGGCGTTCATTGCTGGGCCAGCAGCGCGTTCCTGTTGGCCTTCATCTTCTCCAGCCGCTTCACCAGGTGGCTGTTGGTCATTTCCATTTCCTCGTTCTTGTCCAGGGCCGTGCGCAGCTGTAGGGGACGGGACGGGGACGGGGACGGGGACACAGGCAAAACAGGGAGGAGAAGATGGTGAATGGACTGCATTTACACCACGCTTTTCTAACCAGTGGCCACTCAAAGCGCTTTACAATATTTGCCTAACCTAACCCATTCATGCACATATTCATCCATTCACACACATTCACCCATTCATTCTATACATTCATGCACACATTCATCACACACCGGCGGCGATGTCAACCAAGCAGCCAGGTCGTCAGGAGCAGTCAGGGTGTGGCGTCTTGCTCAGGGACACCTCGACTCTGATAGGAGGAGCCGGGGATCAAACTAGCGACCTTCCTGTTACCATCCGACCCGCTCTACCTCCTGAGCCACATGCCGCCCCACGTGGAGTCGGTTTAGAACAGCCCACGGTTGCTCAGCCATTGGGGGAAACGGGACGGGCGGACCCTCTCACCTCTCTCTGGAGTTTCCTCTTCTCCACCTTCAGCTCGTCTTCCACCTTCTCAGAGTTGTCGGCCGATGCCTTGTACCGAGCCACCTGTCCTTCTAGTCTGTTGATCTGCATCAGGGGAAGTTAAGAGGCGAGTGAGCAGCAGTCCTACACCCTAGACTAACCACGTGTACGAGCTGCTGAGAGGTATTCTCCACTACTCACGTTTTGTTCCATTGTACCCATTTCCTGTTCCGCCTTCGAGAGTTTGAACTTGTATTCGCTGACCTGTCGGTTTGCATCCCCTGTAGAGATCACACACAACACACACACACAGAAAAAAAAATGTCAGCCACGTGTGGGAGGACTCATCGCAAACAGCACATCAAAAACACTACGGTGTTGTGCTGTGTTCGTTAATGGTCGGAGGTGGAAAGTCGGAATGGGAAACACGTCATCTCCGTGACGAGTCGGAAAAACATGGATGCTCACCCTTAATTAGAAGAAACTGTAGACAGTAAGTGAACCGACTATACATTGCCGTCATCGTAAGAGAACCCTTCTAGATGAACAAGTGCTGTTAGTAGTTACAATGCTAGAGGCCGATACTCAAGTTCAGGAAGCGGAATCGGTATTGGGAAGGAGAAAAAGGTATCGGATTATCTCAAGTCAGAAAGTCTACTCACTCTGCACCTCGATGACGTGCAGGTCTGTAGTCAGAAGGTTCTACTCACTCTGCACCTCGATGACGTGCAGGTCTGTCTAGTCCAGTGGTTCTCAATCTTTTTTGAGCAAACGCCCCCCTGACCTTACCCTGATCCTCTGGCGCACCTCCCCCCCCAATAAAAAAATAAAAAATAAACTAACAACCCCACTCACACTCGTGTTATCTTGCTTAAAGGTGTCATTGCATCGTTTTTCATTGATTTTGCGGTGGTCACCAATAGCGATAAATGCCCTCTGAGTGCCCTCGGTTTGCACATAGACAGTAAAAAGTAGGAGACGGTAGTAGAAAGGTAGACGGGGTAAGAAAGCAATCAATGAAAAAAGGCTATTTATTTCAGGTAGCCTATTTTTTCACCAAAAAAAGTTGAAAACCATGAAAGTTCAATCTCGTTCCCAGCGCCCCCCTAGGTTGTGCGAACGCCCCCCAGGGGGCGGTACCGCCCCCGTTGAGAAACCATGGTCTCGTCAGAAGGTTGTACTCACTCTGCATCTCGATGATGTGCAGGTCCGTCCCGTTCTCCATCCGCTCCCCGTCGGCGGCCGAGCCGTCCGTCTTGGCGTGCTTCTGCCTCTCGTCCTCCACCTGCATCTTCAGCCTCCTGATCTGGGCCAGCAGCTCTTCCTTCTCCTCCGCCTGCTTGCGTAGCCTGACGTCTGAAACGAGACGGTCATAGCATTAATATGCGGCTATACATGGAGGTTAAAACACATGAATTAGTTAAAACGTACGTAAATCGTACATTAGCAAACCTTTCTGTCCGGGGAATGTATGCAATGTGAACTATTTACACAGCAATCAAAACAAAGCACCTGGCAGCCAGCCAGCTTTGGGTGGTCTCTACCTCCCCCTCTCTGAGGAGGACTCGGGGCTCTTCCCTCCGGCTCGCCCCACTCACCAAGGGGTCCTTCTCCCGCAGACTCCAGCAGCTGCGCGGCCTCCTGCGACACCAGCGTGAGGCCCGAGGCGTGGTGGGCCTCGTGGTGGTAGTCCCCGTTGGGCGTGCCCTCGGGCAGGATCACCAGCCCGTGTTTCTGGGGAGAGAAGGAAGGCGGAGAAAATGGAGAACTTTTGACCGCACCGCTCTCCTCTCCTGGGACCCATCGTTGGGTAAACAATCGGGAAGACGGGGTGGCCTTAAACATGAGTGTTTCTTTGTAGGTCAAACACAAATACTGGTCCCCTAATCGGTCCACTGTGTTTGTCAAACATAAGAGTTCCGCACTTAACACACACTGATTAGGCGGCACGAGTGGCCTTCAGCCCGCACACAGGAGAGGTACCCTGTGTTGGGTGTGGACCAGCCCCTGCGGATGCTGCACAGAGTAGCAGTCACTCTGGGGTGGGTCAGGGGGGTGGGGGGGGGTGGACCTACCTGTCCCGCCTTGGTCTTGGCCGTGGCCTTGATGTCAGCCAGCTCATCTCTGAGCTCATCTCTCTCATTCCTAATGCAATCAAAGTATTCTTTCTGCCTCTCCAGTGCCTGGCCAGGGGCACCGGGCCAGAGCAGGAGACGGGAGGAGAGACGAGAAAGAGACAAGAGAAAAAGAGAAGCAGGAGAAAAAGTTGGATGGACAAGAGAGGACTGACAGCTCCACAGTGTGTGCATGCAGGGCCGATGGCAACAGCATGCAACACACTGGACACATCCAGCGGGAGCATGCCAGACGTTGGGAGACAGGATCATAGGAAGGGTTGCAAGAGGGAGGTGCAGAAAACAAAACTACACAGGAACTGATGGTCTCCGGCAGGAGAGAAGCTCAAGTCCTCCATGCCGTGGAAATCACACTCTGTTAAGATGAGTTTATCGTGTCGTGAGGCACTTCGAGATGCTTTTAAAGTGGATTAACGTTCCTAATGTACACACAGACGGTCTCTAGCTTCCATACTAAATTATTTCCATCCACAAAAATGTTGAGAAGCCACCTCTTCAGGGGATGTGTGCGATGCAATGTTAACTATTTACACAGCAATCAAAACAAAGCCCCCGCCCCCTGTCAGAGGCCATGCTCCCCATGGAGAGGGAGCGGGGGAGGGGGAGGGACAGGCTGGTGACTAAGGGTCTCCGTGGTGCATCAGCAGTCGCGCTCTCTCAGGCGAGACATCCACTAGACCCCGATAGCGTGCGCGTGAATGCATTCCAGTGTTATTAATTATTATTAAAAATAAACGTATCCATCCGATTTGGACAGACTTGATGACTTCACTTCTCATCAATCAATCCCCGCGCAAACCTACGGTTTGGCGCGATGGATAGTTCATCGGTGAGAGGCGTGATGGGTGATGGTACTTATAAGCACGCTGTGCTTGTGGTGAACACATGGGATGCACTGGCTTCACGTTGGCTCAAGCGCAATGAAAGCACACGCGTGTCCAAGCGGGGGTTTATCAAGCATGGGTCGACGGAACATGCCACCAGGGAGACGGGACACCCGTCCGTCCTGGTGGCCCGTCCTCCATGCGGTTACAAGCCGACCGCTGCCTCTCTACTGGGGGGTGGGGGGGTGGGGGTGGGCTGGAGCGCGGCCCGGAAGAGCCTCCTACCCCGATCTTTTTGTCCTTCCAGTTTATGGTCTCCTGCAGGTCAAACACCTCCCTGGTCAACGTATCTAACTTAGCCTGCATTTGCTGGCTCGCCTGGAGAGGAGAGGCGGAGGGCACGTCGTCACAGACACAGGAACACGTGGTCCCAGACACAGGAACACGTCGTCACAGACACAGCGGCACCGCACGCACCGGGAGGAACAATGAAACCATCAAACACAAGAGGAGGAGGAGAGGACACCGAGGGGCGGGAGAGAGACAGAGAGAGATGGAGAGGGTGGAGATGGACAGAGATGGGGAAACTGGTTCACTTGGGAAAGAGTTTTAGAGGGCAAAGACTGAACATGGAAAGTACTGAACATCAGTTGAGACAGGAGCAGTGAGGTCTCCGGAGGAGGTAGAAGGGACCTAAACAAGAGAGGGCTGGTGGGTGAGAGGCCCGGGCCTGAGCGTCTCTCTCCGGGCAGGGCCAGCCCTGGGGGCCCGTCCACCCGTCTCACGCCCCTGCCTGGCTCGTGTTCGCGGCGGTCGTACCTCGATCAGCTCGTCCCGCTGGCGGATGCCCTCCTTCAGCTCCTCCTGCTTGTGCTGCAGGACGTTACACGTGTGCTTCTGCCGCTCCAGCTCCTGTGGGAGGAGGAGGAGGAGGAGGAGGAGGAGGAGGAGGAAGGAGGAGGAGGAGGAGGAGGAGGAGGAGGAGGTGGTTCAGCACAGAGGAGGCTGTGGGTCTGGCCAGCAGGGCTAGGCGCACAGCCACAGGTCACAGCGTGTGACATGTCTAACGAGTCATGTGACACATATGACATGTATAACGTGTCATTTGACATATAGTGCCATGTATAACGCGTCATGTGACACATGACATGTATAACGTGTTCTGCGACATATATGACATGTATTACGCATCACGTGACCCGGAGCCACGGTAACGTCGGTTGGCACAGTAACGTGCAACTGACGCCAGTTGGTTGGCATCAGTTGGTTGGCACGGCAACGTTGGTTGGCTCTGGGGCCCCCCAGGAGGGGTGCCTCGTACCTTGGACTTGTCCTCCAGCTCCCTCTTCGTCTCGGAGGTCTGCTCCTCCATCTCCTCCACCACGTCCTTCAGCGTGTCCACCTGGTAGATGAGGTTGGCCTTGTCGTTGTCCAGCTGGGCGTTGGACACCATGGCCTTCTTGTACTTCTCCTCCACCTCCGACAGAGACTCCTGGGGGGGGGGGGGGGGTGAGAGAGGTTAGGCGGAGCGGGGGGGGGGGGTGTTGCAGCTCACCTGGCCGAAAAGAGGAGGGTGGAGGAGGTGGAGAGTGGGGGGGAGGAGGAGTTGGAGGGTGGGGTGGGGTGGAGGAGGTGGAAGGTTGGCTGGAGGAAGTGTAGGGTGGGGTGGGGGAGGTGGAGGTGTAGGGTGGGGTGGGGGAGAGTGGGATGGAGGGTGGGATGGAGGAGGGTTGGGTGGAGGAGGTGGCGGATGGGTAGGAGGTTGAGGTGGGTTGGCTGGGGTGGAGGAGTTAGAGGGTGGGTTGGGGGAGGTGCAGAGTTGGTCGGAGGAGGTGTGTTGGGTGGAGGAAGTGGAGGGTGGGGTGGAGAGGGGTGAGGCGATGGAAGGTTGGGTGGAGGTGGGGGAGGGTTGGGTGGAGGAGGCGAAGGGTGGGGTTGAGGAGGGTTGGGTGGAGGAGGTGGAGGGGGGGGGCCAGGTGTGCTGTCAACAACGAGTTTAGACAGAAGGTCATAGGTTAAACCAGACCTGGGAAGTTCCAGGTTCAGAGCGGTTCGGTGGTGTACCCCCCTCCCCACACATTCTTTAGTACCTGTGTGGGGGGGGCGCCCCAAACCTTCTGAGCCTGGAGGCTCCACCTCTTCATTAATAGTGTCTACGGGAGGGGGTGGAGGGATTTCCAGTTCTCTATGAGGAATGGTTCTTTTCCCCATCAGTCCATCCCAAGCAGACTCATGCCCTCTCCATGTGGAAAAGAACCAGGCCAACAGAGAACTGAGTGAAAGAGGTGGTGGTGGTGGAGAAAAGGGGAAAGAAACCAGTCTAGGCGAGACGCTACAGTCCCCCCCCCCCGGCTGTGCTCTACCAAGTACAAGTACAGGACCCGGGTGTCAGGGGTGTTAGTCCACTACCCTGGTCTACCAAGAAACAAGACATAAGTGCACTTACTATAAAGGGTTAACCTTTGAGCGCTCATTCAACAGTCAACACAGGTGACACAAAGGGAGAGTCAAGGCGTTGGTGGGCAGTGACCCTGAGAGGTGCAGACCGTGAGTCAGCCGCGGTGATAAGATGCTTCACTTCACACACGTCATTCAATGGGGGTGAGGGCAGCGCTCGTCCGTTCCTCGGCTCACAGCGTCATTACGACTTCTGCTTTCGGTTTATGCACTCAGACGCAGGTTAGGAAGATCATGCAAAGTGAGGACCAAAGGGAAGCCAGGCCATTCAGAGACTGGGGTGAGGGGTGGGGGGTGGAGGCAAGGTTCACAGTCTGAGGGGTGGGGGGGGGAAACGTGTGCAGGGGCTGTAGAGGAGAGAGGTTGGAAGCGGGAGGCCATTAGAGGGTTCTACACAGAAAACACATGCTGGAGGGATGGCGTCCAGACTACCTTCAGCTCCTTAAGGCCCTGCATGTATCTCCCCTCTACATCCTGAATCTGGTCCTTTAGCTCATAGATATCCTGGCGGGCAGACGGGAGAGCGGGGGGGGCGGACGAGGAGGAGGAGGAGGAGGAGAGAGGGAGGGAAGGAGAGAGGCTTGAATACGACCAGGCAGAGAAAGGAGAGCAAGTACCGTCTTCAACACATTGACCCCCAGACACGAGAGGACTTGCTCTGACAGGGAGGAAGGTTACGGGGCCGCTACGAACACACAGTAGGAAACGGCAGAGGTAGCAGCGTGGCGGCCGGCCTCAGAAGGCACGGGAGGCTTCCAACGCAGGAGGAAGACGGGCACGGTGGCGGACCCGGTACGTATTAGTAACCCAGCGAAGGCTGCATGCTCCTCTAGCTTAACACGACGATACGTTGAAAGGAAAGTCGGAGACGTTGAGTGTCTTCATTCAACTATTTGATTAGTTAATGTTGACTTAAAAGTCTGGAACTGTGATTGGATGAAATAAACAGCCCTTTGACTGCCTGCAACAGTCAATGGTTAGCATTGAAACAAAATCATTATATTACAATGCCAGAACATGGTCCAGATCCAGATGAATAAATCCTTGAGAGGACTATGTTCTGCCTCTTCATTAAGTATACGGAGCGGGGGGGGTAGTATTCTAGTAGTATATTAGAAGGGGTAGAAGTATATTACAATGACCACACAAGGTCCCCTGTGTATCCACCGTATTCATACCTCATTCTGTACGTTACTACTTGTATTGCATTACTGTTGCTGCTGAACTGCGTTCCTTTTCTGTGTGCAGTGCCACTAAAGACGACTGTAACCCGGGGGTGTGTTGGGAGGGCGCGGCCACCTTACCCGGAGCTCGCTCATACTGGCGTCGGGGTCCACCACACCGCTCGCCTCCACGCTGCCCCGCCGGGACGACGTGCCCCCCAGCGAGGCCAGGGTGGCGGCCGAGAGGCTGGGGGTGGCGCACCGCGACGACGGCTGGGGGAACACAAGAGGGTGGGGGGGGTTAGACAGGCATGCAGGACATGAATCAACTATACACATCATCACTACACACACTACACAACATCACTATACACACTATACAACATCACTACACAACATCACTATAGGATCAACCGTGGCTGGTACCACTTCCACTTGCACCTCATTACTTAATATTACTTATTACCACTGTTTTAGTTTCTCTACTTATTACTTTACTTGTATTTTTTTTTTATTGTGATCTATTGATGCTACTTATTATTATATATTTTAATTTACTTTTTACACACTTTTATTTGCTTATCTTTATTACTTTATCTTGTATTGTTGTTGCTATGTGGCTGTTCAGGAAACAAGCCCAAGAATTTTACCCTTGTGTACTTAAGATAAGATAAATAAAAGTGACTCTTGGTGAGGTCATGAGTGACGCCGGCGGAACGGAACGAATTGGGTCTCTCACCCGGCTGTAGTCTGGGAAGGTCTTGTCACATTTGTCGTCCAGCTGAAAAAGAGACACAAAGCTACAATGAGGACGATGGATTCAAGGGGAAGGGTGGACCAAGGCGGCCCCGTGCGTGGCGGACGGAGACGGCCTCTTCCTGTCGATCCCGGCGGTTCCTTTAGGAGCGGAGCGGTGGTTAAATCGAGGAGTTAGATCGTGACGGAGGACGTCCGGGTCGGTCGCTCGATGGGAGAGCGGCTCTGAACTCGACGAAGCAGAGAAGACCGACTCAGAGTCCGTGAGACACACTTGATTAGGAAAACACACGAGTGACTCCCTCAACACCGTGCCGTCACACAACAACACACAGCACACACAACAAACACCAACACGGGTGTCTTTTTTCTTCCTCATTTATACCGCGCTTTTCTAACCCCTTGCCACTCAAAGTGCGTTACATTATTGCGTGACATTCACCCATTCATGCACACATTCACACACCGATTGTCATCAATGCAGGGCGACAGCGCCAGGAGCAGTTAGGGCGAGGTGTCTTGCTACGTGGGCACCTCGACCCTCTAGGAGGAGCCGGGGATCGAACCAGCAACCTTCTGGTTACCAGCCGACCCGCTCCACCGCCTGAGCCGCATGCCACGCCCGTCCCGTCCATAAGGGGACAGCAGAACCCTGAACTCTGTTTTAGTAGGAACCACTCTGGGGGTTGATCGTCCAAGGCGGTCATGCTGGCCTTCTGTTAGTGAGGTCATCCGGGGTCATGGGTCACACGGCCCTCGCGGGGTCAGGCCACTTACAAAGTCCAGGTCGGGGATGCTGAGATCGTCCAGGTCGGACACGACGCTGCCCCGGCGGTTGGAGCGGCTGAAGTAGTCCGCCGCCGACTCGCTGATGTCAGAGAAGTCCGAGGACTGCTCGGTGCACGAGAGGCCGGACCACAAGTACGCAACCGTACACATGCACACACGCACACATACACACGGGAGCCCGTAACACACACACACACGCACGCACACACACACACACACACAAACACGAGAGCCCGCAACACACATACACACATTGCCCGCACATACACACGAGAGCCCGGGTCATACGTACACACACACTCACACACACACAAGAACCCGCAACACACATACACACAAGAGCCCACACACATACACACGAGAGCCCGGGTCATACGTACACACACATACACACACACACACAAACATACGCGAGAGACCGCAACACACATATGGGCAAACACACACACACACACACACACATTTGGGGAAAGACATGAAAACAAGAAAAAGGTGACAGAGCAGTGAAGGAGAAGATATAGAATAGCAGTGAAAAAGTTTATGAAAAAGAGTGAAAAAAAGTCCCTACGCCATATTGACCCATTGCTCTAAAATCACAGCACCAGTTAGGAAATGGTATGACATAACCAACTAACGCATCATCAACTAGTGGGTGGACTGTGGGCGGGGCCTAGTGAACTGATGATGAGGATAGTGGGCGGGGCCTCACCACACTGTCTCTGCGGCCTCGGCTGTAGCGGTCCTGGGACACTGTGCTGACCGAGTCATCGTCTGAGGACTTGATGGGGAACAACACACACAGTGAGGGTCCCCTCTCTCCCCATCAACACACACACACACACACACACACACACACACACACACACACACACACACACACACACACACACACACACACACACACACACACACACACACACACACACACACACACACACACACACACACACACACACACCAGAGCCATCACTGGGTCATACCGATGAGGACCATGCCCTGTAGGGTGCAGCTCCCGATTCATGCGATTATATTAGGATGTACGTCCACGACCCGGGACGGACGGGGCTCCCTGCTGTGCCCTGTACAGTGGCATTCGCAGCATCATGGTGTCTCTACTCAAACTGTCACAAACACCATGCGGTATACAGGAACAGCTCCGAGATAAGCTCATCACGCTCTGGTGCACATGTTGGGGATGAGGTCTCTGGTGGAGACGGCGGGCATGGTGAGGGGGTGTGAGTAGCGGTGTTGCATGTGTGGGTGCGGGAGGTGCATGTGAGGATGAGTGGGTGAGTATGAGCGACTGTGTGTGAGGATGAGTGAGTGTGTGTGAGGATAAGTGAGTGAGTGAGTGTGTGGTGCATGTCAGGATGAGTGGGTGTGTGTGTGTGTGTGTGTG
Source organism: Melanogrammus aeglefinus (assembly GCA_900291075.1). Lineage (NCBI taxonomy): Eukaryota > Metazoa > Chordata > Actinopteri > Gadiformes > Gadidae > Melanogrammus > Melanogrammus aeglefinus. The sequence continues at coordinate 44,387 of OLKM01002359.1, read as the reverse complement.
GGGTGGGGGGGGGGGGGGGGTAGGCAGACGACATGCGGGGCGGGGGTGGAGGGACCTCACCACAGGGCTGCTGCGGGCGGACCAGCTGTACTCAGAGGGCTGTGGAGAGTGGGGTGGGAGAGGAGGTGGAGGGTGGGGTGGGTTGAGGAGGGTGGAGGAGGTGGAGGAGGGTGGAGGAGGTGGCGGGTGGGTGGAGGATGGTACACTGTTAGAATGAGGTCGCACATCGGGTCAGAGGTAGTGATATAGTGGAGAGGCTGCTTGCTGGACACAAGACACAGACACACACACACACACGAGAGACTCACAGCCTTAGAACTGTAGCCCGAGCCATAGAGGCCCGCGTCATCGTGAATGGAGGCCTGGAGGGGGGGGGGGGGGAGGAGCACAGTATCAGAGAGGGCGGCATGAATCCCACAGTCAGCAGTCTTCTCTTCCTCATGCAACGAGAGTCAAACACAAAGCCCGCTTCCTGGTTCTCGCCCGGTTTCTGTCAGTGTTGCAAGGGAGGGGGGTGGAGAAAGTAAACGGTTTGCCACTAGGCCCCGGCCTGTATGAGGAGCAACACTACTCCCTGGCCCCACACAAAGTGCCCCGAGGGTCTGTCAGAGCTAAATATAGCCGGCCGCACACGGGCCCAGGCATCCAATGAGATATGGACGTGCTAATGCTATGTCTGCGCGAGTTTCAGGGGGGTGTGGTTGGCGGTTTCAGGGGCTGTCAGGGGGGGGGGGGAGAGGGTCTACTTGTCAAAGGGTAACTAGAGTCATGCCGGGGGTGTGGGGGTCTGGCACGATGCCGTGGACTGACCATGCTGTATCTACGGGCCAGGCCTGAGCCTGCGGTGGTGGAGGAGGAGGAGGAGGGGGTGGTGGTGGCGGCGGCGGCGATGGTGGCGACCTGGAGGTGGACGGGGCAGTGACAAGGTCATGGTTCAGGAGTTGAAGAGTGGGAGAAAGCGGTTTGGGTTTGAGGTCTGACCTGCAGTGGGGTTAGGATGTGCAGCTACTGGGTGGGTGTGCTTTGGGCAAATATGCACTGGAGGCATTTGCATGGACTCAAATCATCGGGCAGACAGACTCCCTTTATCGCTAGGCTCTAGAGTGGATATTGTACAGCACGGCTGCATTAGCCCTTACGTCTGCAGAGAGATGGACAATGTGTCTAGGAGACTGATGCAGTACAACCGCCATAAACTCCTGATACAACAGTAGAGATTTATTATTGCCGTTAAGCCCGAGCGATAAAGATAGGAGTTCTCTGGGCTGTGTAAAGTTTATATATGTTGATGACTCAACCCAGGATGAGAAGCAGTAGAAGTGAGACTGTCCTGTGCGTTTATGCGTGTGCAATTGCGTGCATGTGTGTGCATGTGCGTGTGTGTGTGAATGTATATGCGTTTGAGTGTGTATGTGTGCGTGCACGTGTGTATGTCGACTTTGTGTGTGCATGTCTATGTGTACGTTTGTGTGTGTGTGTGCGCGTTTGTGTGCAGGGGCGCGGTGTGGAAGCACCAACCCGGGGCTGATATGAGGTCATTGGCTGATAGGAGCTGATGGAAGACGGAGTTTTGGACTTGGCGGTGAGGCTGCTGTACTTCCTCTGATCGTGGTACAGCCCAGTCTAGGAAGAGCCCCAAACACAACAGATAAGACAGGTTGAGGCCGCTTACAGTGGTCTCATCCACACACACACACACACACACACACACACACACACACACACACACACACACACACACACACACACACACACACACACACACACACACACACACACACACACACACACACACACACACACCTAAAGACGTTTATTCTTAGTCAATCCTTATGCAGAGGAGCGCTAAAGCAACAGACTCTTGTTCCATCAACAGTGAAAGAAAGTAAAGCATCGATTCTAGCAGCGGGAGGCTCATATGCTAACAGGGGAGGAGGGGAACATGGATGGGAAAACACTGACCAGCAGATCCTTCCTGGAGGAGGAGGAGCTGATGGACGAGGCCTTCCGATGGCCCTGCAGGTCACTGTACACAGAGCTCTGCCCCACGCCGGAGACACAAAACACCAACGTCAGCACAACGCAAACGACAGAGACAAAGGCCTAGCAGGAAGCGTGTAGCGCGGGTACATACAGTGGAGCGGGAGCTCTTCAGCCCAGACGTGGTGGAGAGGCTGTCGGACTGGAGAGAGAGAGCGAGGGACAGAGAGAGAGAGAGAGTTGACCGTGGAAGGTCCAACATCTGGTGCACTCGAGTCTGACTTTCAGCATGCTGTCAGATTTGTGCTTCATGCTACAAATCATAACTTGGAAAAACAACAGTTCATATTTTTGTTAGAAGCCTACAGTCTACTGTATGAGGAACAGAACGTCGACGATTATAATGGTTTATCTTGCGTTAGAGATATTTGGGGAGGGTAAATCTTTTGGCACCTCACGCATAACATTGGATGAAAGTACCAAGAACAGCTGAGGCCTGAAGAAAATGTGTGCGATGTGAAATGTATCTCCCTTAAAATGAAGGAAATGCTGCTTTTTCTCTGCTTGGTTATCAGCACCTCATTATACAGTTATGTATCAAAAGCCTACGCTTTTACAACGCCATCCATCAACCTATTATACAACCAGCGTTTGACTCCAGTGCGTCTTTAATTGGAACTAACTAAAGTGGGCTGTGCATAAAGTGGTTGTAACAAAAGCTGAAAACCTGGTGATGATCATGGTGTTATACAAAGCGAGCCGCCATCGCCTTCAAACTACTAAAACATACGCGGTTGATTATCATCATCACTTTATATCTGAAGACGATGCATGCCCTCACGCTCGCATGCAGAAACTCAGAAACCCACCAAGAGGTCTTTCCTCCGGGAGCTGGACCTGCTCTCAGATCTCTTTTGAGAGCTTAGGTCTCGCACCGAAGAAGACGTGGACTTGAGACCGAGAACAGAAATGAAAATTGGAAACATGAGGCTCAAGCTTCTAAAAAAAAGGTGAGCACATTGTACACAAAACCCATCAACACTTTCGCCTCAACTGGCCCACCAGTCAACCAAACACAGAGGCCTTTCAAACATGGCTCACAACAGCCTTCATAAGAGCGGACCAGCCTGTCTACTTCATGACGCTCATATGTACACACCCTGTAGCTGCGGACCGACATGACGTCATCGTCCAGGCCCTGTGGACGGGGGGGAGGGAGAGGGGGAGACGTGGAGAAGGAAAGTACAGAGAGAGTCGTTATGAACAAGGGACCTGGAGAGGGGTGAATGATGTGAAAGAGGAGAGAGGAAAGAGAGGGCTGAATGATAAGAAAAAGGACAGAGAGAGGGCCGAGTGATAAGAAAGAGGAGAGAGAGGTGAATGATGTGACAGAGGAGGGAGAGGGGCCAGTGATAATAAAGGAGAGAAAGAGAGGGGCGAGTGATAAAAAAGAGGAGAGAGGGGGGCGAACGATAAGAAAAAGGAGAGAGAGGGGCGAACGATAAGAAAGTGGAGAGAGAAGGAACAGGCAGAGGACAGTGGATACCGACCCGCCGCTGATAGCCGCTGGACCGACTACTACTACTGGTGGTTCTGGCCTTCTCAGTGTCGGCCTGGAGGAGGGGAGAACTACAAGTGAGGACCACAGGACGCCAAGACTGAATGCATGAAGCCCAATAGCTCCAACCAGACGGAGGCAAAAGCCAAACCCAATGCCAACGATGCAGAGCATGTTCACAACGCAGTTAATTTCAAAAACAAGCCGGGTGTTTAGTCACCCGTTTCAAACCAAACGTCAAGTCCAAGGGAGTCCAAGGGTCGTTTTTCTCGTTCCAAAAAGCAACAGAACTTAGTTCTGGTGTGTTAACACGCCACCACCTATCGCCCGCCAACGGCAATCGAGAACTAAAACTGGTTATTTGAAACAACTCTTTCTCTCCGCATCTTTAAAAACCATGCAGTCTAGTCACAAAGTTTCTTATAATAAGACAGACAGACAGACAGGCAGACACACACCGGGCGCAGTGTATCCAAAACAAACAGAGCCCAGTGGCATTCTGCCAGGGAGCTAAAGGGCTGTTAAAGTGAGTCCGTTCTACTCTGGCCATTGCCAGTCAAGCGGGTCTTTAGTACAGCAAACAGACACACAGCGAGGGGGGGGGGGGGGGGAGCTCCAGCTGCTACCTGACCCCCCAGGACCTACCATCCACTGGTGGATCTGACCCCATTTACGGCCCCCACTTCCAGAAGAAGAGTGGTAGGGGAGCTGGACGGAGACGCACACACACACACACACACACACACACACACACACACACACACACACACACACACACACACACACACACACACACACACACACACACACACACACACACACACACACACACACACACCGGGTGAATCATACTTTCGCTGCGTCAGGTGATGTCTAAAGTACACAAGTCATGTCAGGAGTGTCCAGGAAGGGGAGAGAAAGGGAAACCAGCTCCAACTGTTGACTCTCTGTGGAACAAAGAGGTTACCTCATCGGTCACCACGCAGGCTTGAAGAACCGGAGCACTGTACCAAAGTTACACTGAGAGCGGAGCGATAGCACATATTGATCTTTCCCCTGTGACGCTCTGAAAGCGGTGGTTTCCAACCTCTCAGGAGTTTGGGCACACCGCGGTCTCAACCAGAAACACACAGAGCACTAACTTAAAAGGCACAGGACGTTTATTAAGACGAATGTCAGCTCTGGTATGACCAGATTATAGATACTGGGTTATTAGCAATGTTGGCATTGATTTACACACGCCAGACTGTCCACAGCCAGTGTCACGTGGAGACTCATGAGTAAATAATGAATGAATAATAATATTGTATTGAAAGTAGGGCTGGGTATTGCCAGGTACCCCACAATTCAATTTTATTCTTTAGGTCTTGATTCGATATCGATTCAATAATACGTGCACATGACAAAAATACCTAAATATTATTTAGAATTAACCATTTCAAAGTGAATTAACCATTTCATTGTGCTTTAACTAGCAAAAAGGGAATACACCATTGTATAGTATTGTTCCTGAGCTAAACTGCAGCATAAATGTAATAATCATAACATGGAGAAAATGTAAAAGGGCATGTACATTTAGGCATACTCGCTTCTAGATTACAATGACTGAGTATGCTTTCATGGAAATAATCAATTTCAAAAGAATTACTGAATCGAAATTGAATCGAGAACAAATAAATTGCAGTGCATTGATGAATCAATATTTTATTTTTACCCAGCCCGAATCAAAAGTGAGTTGCATTACTTTGAAGAATGACTCGATAAGGGAAACAAGCCTAGGGCCTGGTTGAAGACACTGCCGTGGAGGATAAAACAGAAGAAAAGAGAGGGGGAGAGACTAAGAGAGAATAAGACTGGAGAAGCTAGAGAATTAACATGGGGGGGGGGGACAGCTATGGAAATGTTTCGTTGCCAAGGACAGCCGAAGGAGGCCTGATTTGTTTGCTCCATCTTCAGGAATCACTAGACACCCTCCAGGCCAAATGAGCTCCTTGTGGTGGAACAGACTTTCCTTTGTGTGTATACACGCTGGGTTCCGTATTTATACTGGACCGGGGAGGGAAAATCAAAACGCACACTGAGAGGGACCTGGCGGAGGTCTCCGCCGTGGCCTATATTAAGAGCAGGAGGAGTGACGCCGTGTCTCGGCCCTCGCAGGGACAGTGGCCAGTGGTTAGCTGGGCCGCTCGGTGGCTCGGCGTTCCGCTCGCTGGGTCTTACCTCCTTCTGCTGCCGTTCCAGTTCCCTCATGCGGATGTCCCTGGCCTCCGCCCGCGCGGCCCTCTTCGCCGCCAGCCTGGCCTCCGCCTGAGGAGGGAGAGCGTACGTGTACGTGTACACACACACACACACACACACACACACACACACACACACACACACACACACACACACACACACACACACACACACACACACACACACACACACACACACACACACACACACACACACGGTTAGCCGCGCGTGGAAACTGGAGGGCTCACCGTCGTCAAGGAAACACAATGTGCAAAGCAATAGGAATAATGTGGTAAGGAAAACGTTTTGGAAGACAATGATGACACAGGCTGAGGGTGAACGGGAGACGTATGAACACATGAGTTTCTGACTTCCTTTTGAGTGCTTAGCCAAAGTATGCATAGTTAGTTTGAGCTTTTAGTTTGGCGCACATTAACCTGCCCTTTTAGCAGCCCCATGACAAACATGAGCTACAGTGGGCTTCTCAATGTCACTTGCACAGCAAAAAGACTATTTGCTTTGCTGATACATTCTTTATACAAATTCTCCTATCCTCCCATTTACGTGCCTTCCTTGGAACTGCCCTCCAGAATGACTATCAGATCCATGTTGTACATCCAAACCTTATTCGTATACCAATAACAATGTCATACTACTGTAACATTGTAGGAAAATGTCTGTTACTGAAAACTGAATTACATTTCCATGACTATCTTGAACAATATTACTGGAGACTTCCATATAGTCGGATGAATGCTACCAATAAAAGTTGTAATACTACCACGATAGTCATAGCAATCACACAGCCGACACACAAAACCAAAGATGCTGTCCTTCTGTCAGGAGTGATGTAGCCTTTCATCCCGGGGATTCTTTTCTTGAACAACAGCCTCGCAATACATCAAGAGTGTAATGAACTGCAGACATTGACGGACAAGACATACAGCACCGTTTGCCCCGGCTGAGTCACAGCTCCAGAATACTGCGGATCAAAAACCAGAGGGCCTGGGATGCCTCACCATCACCAGCAACAACATGTGCTAAGCATCAGCTCCAGGGAGGCTCATGTTAGGACCCCATGCGGGGGGTTTGGGGGGGGGATGTCAATGGTGAACAAACAAACAGAATCCGATTGGGTAAACTGGGCCTCGACATGGCCTCATTTCGCCCAGTAAACAGTCAAAAAGAGCAAAGTTATGGCACTGATTTCAACGAGCAGAACACTCATGCACTCGAGCGAAAGTAGCGCATAAACCCAGAATGAAGAACAGACCGTTTTGGTTTTTTTTACGAGGTCTTTTATCAACGCCTCGTGCCTCATCAATCTTTCCTGAGAGGAAGGGACATGAAGCGAGACCCATTGCATCACCTGCCCCCTGCTGTGCTGACTCAAGCCCAGGATGAACAGGGGAGCTCATTTTCCAGGGAAACGCAGCAGTGGGGGGCTGATCCAAAGCAAGACCCGTCAGTACCCACCCGGGGGCCGGCATGTGGCTCAGTAGGTAGAGCGGGTTGGCTGGTAAACGGAAGGTTGCTCTTCGATCCCCGGCTCCTCCTAGCCGAGTGTTGAGGTGTTCCTGAGAAAGACACCTCACCCTAACTGCTCCCGACAAGCTAGCTCTCGCCTTGCATTGCTGACACCGTCGTCGGTGTGTCAACGTGTGTATTAACCTTTGTGAGTCGCTTCGGATGAAAGTGTCTGCTAAATGTCCTAAATGTAAATGGAATCGCAGCGGGGTGGGGGTGGGGTCTGATACAAACCAGACCCGACAGTACTCAGCCTGCAGGGGGTTGCTGTCAGCAGGACTCAGTGCTCTGCTCAGCCCTTCCTCTGCCCCTGGTCTCCATTAGCATTAATGCCTTTTGAAACTAAACATTCCGCCTGTAAAAGACATTGCCACAATGACTCCCCCACACAGCTCATCCTCTTTATCTTCCCCTGGAGTGTGGGGCCATAAATACTGGGCATTTCCTATCAGTATCTGGCCCGCTGCTGACAACTGGGGACAGAATTCCAACAAAGCTTATCAGGGCTGCCAAAGTGCAGGGCATGTTTGGCCGTGGGCTGTTCCTGTTGGGAATGGCCCACAGTTGGGTTGTTGGTGCTCTTTGTTTCGCTTGTAAGTGGAGAAGTCACCTTAATTTGTTTTGTTTACCCACGACAAAAATGTTGTTAACGTTACAAACGTTGAGTCACCGTGATTACGATTTAACTTTGGCGCATACGGAAACGTTGCCTTGAGAGAGAGTACTTCAACAGTCAAATAAAGACAAGATAAAACCACGCCTTTTTATATGAGATCCGAGATGAGGGAAACCTCGTCCTAGAGGGCACTCTGCTCTGCTGCAGGACGTTTAGAAAGGACAATGCAGGCTTCAAACACAACAAGTCCTGTTGGCCAATTAGGTTACGTTGTCATTCAGAGACCGGTGACTTCAAAACCTTTAGCCATGGCTTCACTGTCTGCACAAAAGAGGAGTTAATCAGTTTATAATGAGATGGCTTACTGGTAGAACATAGCAATTTTTCATACTAGAAGAATCCATTCTATGACCAAGCCAAACTTGGAAAGCACTTGGTGCTACCTTGCTAAGTGCATTCCATGTGTGTTTTCATAATGACATCCCACTAGCAAGAACCAACAATCACCAGTCAGGTGGAAGTGTCGCCATTCTAAATAACCATCAGTGAGCAGCAAAATGTCAATACCCTGTCCTGAGGGTAGTTGGCTACTGTGGTGGGCACAAAAAACAGGACCTGCTTTCTATGACCATGTACAGGGACGAGTCGGAAACAGTTCTCTGAATGTCTGCCGTCCCGTCTAGGAGGCAGACTGCAGCCCAAGGGGAGCGGCGTTGGTGTGCCTGTAGGTGTGTGTTTGTACACTTGTGTGTGTGTTTGTATGTACGCATGCCTCTCTGTGTGTGTGTGTTTGTATGTACGCATGCCTCTCTCTGTGTGTGTTTGTATGTACGCATGCCTCTCTCTCTGTGTGTGTGTGTGTGTGTGTGTGTGTGTGTGTGTGTGTGTGTGTGTGTGTGTGTGTGTGTGTGTGTGTGTGTGTGTGTGTGTGTGTGTGTGTGTGTGTGTGTGTGTGTGTGTGTGTGTGTGTGTGTGTGTGTCTCAGCCCAACCAGCAGCCAGACGGCGGGGGCGGCGGCAGTGTGGTAGTGGGAGGTGGGCCTGTGTTCCCTGCACCTGTCCGGCCGTGTGACCTCTTCTGCACAGTCCGACGTCTCAGCCTCTATCTATAGCTCTGTCCGCTAGGCCTGCAGCTCTCACAGCGCCCTCATCATGGGGCTGGGACCGGGGGGGGGGGGGGGGGAAATCTGAGCAGAACCAGAAGTGCACCATCACACACCTCCAGCACCGCCATGCATTAGGGACCGCTGGGCACCTCCTTCTCCCTGGGCGCCGTGACTCAGTGTGCCGGTGCGTGTGGGAGTATTTATACATGTCGCATACTGCCAACCATGTCTCTGTTATGATCTTGGATTAAAAGAACAGTCATTCCCTTTAGTTGTAACACATGAGAAATGCGCTGCTCAGAAGACTCTTTGCTTTGGTGATAGTCTTTATACAAATCCTCCCATTGTCCTCACATTTAGGTGCCTTCCTTGGAACTGCCCTCCAGATCAGATCCATGTGGTACATAACAATGATAACAATGTCATACTACTGTAACATTGGAGGATAATGTCTGTTACTGAAGGCCCAGTATTTACATTATATATCCATGACAATATTTGATCAATATAGCCTTTCATATAACCAGCTAACTGGCTTCAATACATGTACTGACAGTATCAAGCCTTACAATCTGATCTTTGACTGATTTGATCATTAACTAGGTCAGCAGGCTTTTCAAATGTGTGAGTAGACTATTATATAAGCTGAAATAGCCATTACGTAACTAGTTTAAAACACTCTATCACTGAGGCCTGGTCTGGAGTACAGTGTCAAACAGCAGAGGCCGCAGCCAAACAGAACATGTACAAGTGTCAATTTCACAGCTCGGGGTTTGAATCATACACTGTAGGAGTGCAGGCGTCCAACGCTGCACAAACAAGAGTAGTACTGGGCCAAGTCAGCCTTGGTTACCATCAAACACCGTCAGATCCTAATGTCGGCCATGATGTGAGGGCACCCTAATGTTTCAGAATGACGGTAACGCAAGTGTCCTCCAAAGCAAGGCTATGGAGTGCAGGGCCCAAATCCAACAGCTTTCTCTGCCGTGGTCTGTGCCAAGCACCGGCAGAACTCGCTTTTACCACTCGAGGCCGGGCACGAATAACCCAAGATAGAAATTAGAAAGTTGCTACGTTTCACAGCACTATATTGGAAAGTGGGGAAGTGTCTGAGGTTTCCGGGCTGAGCTAATGCCCGCCGTTTTTGCACAAAGGCAGAGCCAACGTCAACGAGGTTCATTCCAGAAAAAATGATTCATTCAGAGACCAACTGGGTGGCGCCGTATGACTCATGTTTCTATGATCGGCCTGCATGACTATAAAGGGAGCAAATGGGGCCCTGCGCTGAGTGCAAGTGCACGGGGCTCGGAGCGACAGACCGGGATGGAACATTCTTTAACTGTATCAAGGCAGCCATAGGGAGTGAGACGATTTACGAAGGCTTCAGGGAGGGAAACCGGAACCCTTGGGCTCCGACACTCGGCGACAAGCGACAACAACAGTCTTGCAAAATCATCCGAACGCAACATGAAAATAAGGAAAAGCGTACTCTAAATGTATTGGGACTGATTTATGCCTCAGATCCACATGTTTTCACCCTGTACACCGACCAATCCGCTTGGTCTGTGGAAAAGCAAAAGGAATGACATCCCTGTGTGTAACAAAACGGAATGATCTACTCCAGGCAAGTCAACACAGGCCAGGTTGTCTCCCTCACATTGCTTTCTCTGACGCTGCCCCCGCCTCCCTCCTCCCAAAGCCAAATCACGACAAGTCAAGTCAATCCCCAAAAGCAGCTGTCTCCCTTGCTCCGGCTGCAGCAGCGTTCAGTGAAGAGAACCTGAATATCCACATGCCATGAGCAGAAAGACCATCGCCCAGCAAAGGCCAGCAGTGTATGAAAATGTGTGCCCTTTGGCTAAACTCCTGTTCCATGGTCATCCATTTTTTGACCAGACTGCATTCATACAGCGCTTTTCTAACCAGCGGCCACTCAAAGCACTTAACAATACAGCAAATATAGCCAACAATCACCCATTCATGCACAGACAGCGGAGTTCACCATGCAAGGCGACAGACATCTTGTCGGGAGCAGTTAGGGTCAGATGTCTTGCAGAATGACACAACACTCAGCTAGGAGGAGCAGGGGATCGAACTAGCAACCTTCTGGTTACAAGCCAACCCACTCTATCTCCTGGGCCACAAGCTGCCTGAAAATCATTGATGGCATTTTTCTTATTCTATCTACTCGTTTCAACCGCTACCCTGGTAACGGCAGACGAAAAAGAGGCGGATATTATGTAAACATTATTTTCCGTTTCGATTGCATGTTGCATGCAGCGATGCGCAGCAGGATGGCCTGGTTGTGCAGGGACCTGAACTCACCTCCCGAGCGATGCTGCTCAGGGCCTCATCCTCGGCCGAGAAGCGGTCCCTCACCGGGGCTCGCTTCCTCCCAGTACCTTGTGTCCCCATGGCGCCCCAGGAAACTTCAGCACCAATACGCCGCTTTGAGACCAAAGCGATAAAACTGTTGGCCCAGCAGCTGAAAAAAAACCAAACAGGATTATTAGTTACCATTTACATTTTATAAAACGTTATTCGGTAAATGCATAGGCCTTCCGAAACAGAAACGCATTGAAGATCTAAGCCATTGATAAAAGCACACGTAACCTACGACAGCGCACATAAACTTTTTCCTTGTAAACTTTCAGGGCTAAATACAGCTAGACATGTTCACCTTATGTAGGGTATGACCTAACCCTGATCCCATCACTCCCTTTCTGCAGCAAGAGAAGACCACCATAGTAACTCATTCGGACTGCTCTCGCTGTAGGAGGCTTTGCATAAACAGTTGTGGTTGACATAAACCAGCTGTAAAAAGTGACACGCCAGATGAACTCTCACGCCATCCAGGATCTGGTCTATCGTGTGTGGTGGGGCTGGGGGCATTGGAGACGGTCAGCATAACACAATGCGAGTGTAATCTATAAATATAGTTCATGAGAGAACAACATCGCAGTGGTTTGAAAGGACTAATCAATCGGTTGGTGTGGAAAAGTTAGTGCTTTCATCAATACAACCGCGGTTGAGTCATGAGGCTGATTTGACAGGAATACGCCCCGATAAGGAGCCAGGGACACGGGGGGTCGGTGTGTCATATAAACAGTGGTACTGGTTACCAACTCCCGATAATAAGCAAAATCGTTGACCATGTGTCGATCCCACGACATTATGGTTAAAGAAAACGCTGGTTTACACATGAATCCAGCCCAGATCTACACAACCCACCCCATAATGGGTTGTTTTTGCTGAAACGCCAGCCCTACCTCTTGGGGGGATCGTAACCTTCGCCTCGGTCATCCTATATTTAGTGTTCTGCTTATTGCTAAATATCGCGTAATCAATGGGCGTCCCGCTACACGTCCAGCGCGCACATACAACCCACCATGAGTAGGCTGTTAAAACATAGCCTGGCGGTTAACATTAGCCCCGACGGACACACGATAGATCAGGTGAGCTGGCTAATTTGTGAATTAGCCGAGCTACCGAGCTACGTCCACCTAGAAAGTAACAACAACGCATTTTTACAATCTTATCTGGGATTTAAGATTAAAAAGGTGGTCTGCCATGCTAGTCACAAGTCCCCCTTTCTCCATAGTGACCCCGCTAATACACCGCAGAGGGTGTTCTTGATGGGGAGAAGACTAGCTAAATCCGTTAGCTGATTAGCTCGATTAGCTCAGTTAGCCTGGAAAGCTAACCCCAGCTACTCCCGACACCCGCTGGACTCCGGACGCCGCACGCCCTGCTCCCAGCCCACCGTATCCCCCTACCTTCAAGTCGAGCGTGCTGCGGCCCACTGGTTGAAGTCCTCCTCTTCCCCGGTGATTCAGACAGCCATGCGAACGTTGTTTTCCCCCGTCAGAATGTGAGGTTATGTTCCCGGCTGACAGCTGTCATCGGTGCGCCTGTTGGGTGTGATCCGCCGCCCTCCGTCGTCCGTCCCCGGGTTCAGAGTAGGCTGGAGCGGCTGGAGCGCCCGGATGTTGGGGGACCTGGGGGTATCGTTTTCGCGTTTCGTCAGTGGCGTCTGGCGGCTGGATCTATAACTACCTATAGATATATATAATTATATAATAAAGTATATATATATATTACATATGTATTATATATATAATCTATATTATTATATATTATATTAATGTAAGATATTATTATACTGTATATAATATATACGATATATTATATAATGTTATATATTATAACTATGAATGTCAGTGTAACTATATTACCTACTACCCAGTCTAGATATTTTATTTTCTAAGCTTCTTTCGTGGTTGGAAATGGGACGTGGTGTGCTGTTACTTCATGTGAGGGTATTCGACTTATATTGGTAGTGATTATCCATGCGATGCAATGTACAAGAATATATAATATTTTTGTTTCGTTCATCGTTATATATTATTTGATATATTAAAATTAATTTCTGTTGTTTTTTTTAGATAAAGTACTGTCTTTGAGAATGTTTTTCCACATGAGGGCAGTATAGGATAGCAACTCTCCCCCCGGTGTGAGACTGGGGTTAATATAGGATTTCACAGACAAATTTATTACACTTTTAGTTTTTCAACATATTACTATGAAGACAAGACAGGTTATCATTTTATGGTAAAACAAACAAAAAATCTGTGCTTCTGCAACTAGAAATTGATTTTGTGGGTTTGCGTGGCAGGTTTGATTTGTGTTGTCACATTTTAATCTCTGCCGGTGTTTTTCAAATGTCCATATGGTTTTATATAAACTACAGAAATTGCATTCAACATAAGATGAACACAGCATTAAAATACACGTGTCTATAGATCAATTATGTTGTCTTGATAATTATATTGTTTAACCTTTAGCACTTTCAGGATTTTCCTTATTTTTATGTATGTGTTATGGGAGGAAGATTCGTAATCTAAGGACTTCCGTGGGAATCATGAATGTACACACACACACACACACACACACACACACACACACACACACACACACACACACACACACACACACACACACACACACACACACACACACACACAAACATACACGTGCATTTGTGTGTATGTGTGTGTGTGTTTGTGTGTGTGTGTGTGTGTGTGTGTGTGTGTGTGTGTGTGTGTGTGTGTGTGTGTGTGTGTGTGTGTGTGTGTGTGTGTGTGTGTGTATTATTGTCCCTGATTATAGAGCACTAATGACTGTTTTCACCCTCATCGGCCTTCTCTGTTTGCTACTGTGCAGAGAGGGCTTACTTAAGTCTTAACCCGGAGCCACCATCAGCCACACCGTCTCCACAGTTCACCTCCTAGCAAGCCTCTCATGGTGTCCTTCCTTCAAGCAGTGCTGCCTGAGTTTAAGCACAAACTAGGCAAACCTATCTGTATGAATGCACTGGGAAAACAGGGTTTGACTAGTGGCTAGAACCATTGCTTGCTACGACGCTACAACACTAATGTTCCGTTGAACGACTAGTTAATAACAGTGTTAGAAATGTTGTTAAGAGAGAACACACTCTGGGTTTGTACCGTTTTGACATACTCGACAAAAAACAGCAAACACAAATAACTCCAGAATCTATACGTGTGGGTTCGTCATTATTCTCAAACTGAAATATCGTCGGTTCATTGCTTGGATGAAGGAGGGGACAAAGTGTGCTTATCAATGGCCACATCAGAGGTGGAAGTTGGCTTTAAAAATAACAAAAGGCCCTGAGGCAGGCAGACAAAGTTTTAGTGTTTGTTTAATTTTATGACCCCTTTAACCCATAAACAGTAAAATGTTGAACCTGTTTTTCAGAAGGGTGGTGGTGGTGGTGGTGGGTGTGTGTGTGTGTGTGTGTGTGTGTGTGTGTGTGGGGGTTGCACAGATGGACCAACGCACCAGAAGAAGCTCTCCTTCGGCTCTTGTTGTTGTTGTTTTGGTTGTTGATTTGCTCTTCTAAACACAGGACCTTATATGAGCCCAGTACCGCCATGTTAAGGGGTTTCTCTCTCCAGTGCCCGTCCTTGGTGAGTAGTGGTGTTATTGTCCTCGGTGAGTGTACCACCAGACAATGACCCTGGTGGATGAAGGGGTCTCCCACTGCGCTAACAGCACTGGCTGGGTCGTTAAGCTCTCTGTCTGTAACCCCTTCTGACTCGGACTCGGACAAACACACTGGAAGCCATGGAGCCCCCGACCAGTAATTACCCCGTGGGGAGCAATCGTGTTCCTTCTGCCCAGCTCCTCCGGAGACTTCTGAGGGGCACCCCCATGGGGAGATGTTTTTGTGATTGGGACACATGACTCACATTGATTACCCCCCCCCCCCCCCCCCCCTCTCTCTCTTCCAGGAACCGAGCATGAGAAGAGAGGGAGAGGGAGAGAGAGATGGGGGAGGGAGGGAGGGAGGGAGAGAGAGAGAGAGAGAGAGAGAGAGAGAGAGGGAGAGAGAGAGAGAGAGAGAGAGAGAGAGAGAGAGAGAGAGAGAGAGAGAGAGAGAGAGAGAGAGAGAGCGAGAGAGTGGGTGTTGACAGTCTGCAGATTAGGCCTAGCGATGGAGAGCTGCTCAGAAGGAGGGCATTAACACATCCCTGATCTCAAGATTGATCCAAATGCTTAGACTGCATGTGTGCTTCATTCTTCTCGCTAACACAATAGGGACACTATTTATGTCTCGGCTACACCTACTATTTAGGGCTATAATCCCTTATTTTCGCCATATTTTCTCCATTTTGTTAAACAGCCTGGTCGATTTCCTTTTCGTACTATTTTAACGATAAACACACCTATCGCCTGGTTCGAACTCCTGTTGTGCAATCTGGTGGTCGTGGCTTTGAAATACACATCTTGGATAAACAGAAGGGACAAAGTAAATAGACCATCGGAGGGATTGTAAAAGTAGTCTTTTGATGTCTTTGGGCTTGCGCCCTCGGACACCTGTGGGGTGAGAGCAAGCGGCGGCCTGTTTAATAATGGATATAGCGTGCAGAGGTCACACAACACATCACCGCGTGTCAAGCTGTCTGACTCCAACACAAACACATTTACTCAAAGACAAAAGAATGTCTGGGAAGAAAAGGCAGTGAACTAAACTATTGACGTGCCCACATCCTGGACATAAATCATAAAACAGTCTGTTGGTTCTTTAGACATTGATATTGATAACCAAAATAAACAATGTAGGAAAAGGCAAGAGAGAAGGGAGGAACAGAGACACTCTGTTATCTTAGAAATCAGTATCTGTAGCTTGTGATTCTGGAGACACAGAAGCTCGAATTAATCCCATTCTTTTTTTGAAATCATCCGAGGAAAGTGTTCTCATTGCCAACAACATGGAGCACTCAATAAGACAATATTGTCTTGTGTGAGCTATTTAGAAGGAAGGGCTGGGGGGGGGGGGGGGCGTTTCGGCTTGCCATCCCTTTCACTGGCAGCCAAGCGTTCTCTGGATGTCCATGATTCTATCTGACAAGTCTATCGCGCCTTGATCTTGGAGGAGAGAGAAGAGAAGAAAACGCTGGGTAAGGAAGGCCAATAATGCAGCGCTGTGGAAATGGCCGGCGAGGAATTGGAAGAGTGAAGCGCTGGAGATAGATGTGCATAACCACGGTCATCCCTGTAAAGGACGTCCATAGAGCCGAGATGTGGTATCTGAACTTAGCATGCACAAATGACCTGCAGCAGTCTTCCAGAGCCAATGGAAGCAATGCCCTTTCAGAGCTGGACGTTTAGCTTTAGATACATCACTAACCCTTTATCATGTGTCATGTCAACTCTTTTCAAGTTGTATGAAATGGTGTACCTGTGTGTGTGTGTGTGTGTGTGTGTGTGTGTGTGTGTGTGTTGTGTGTGTGTGTGTGTGTGTGTGTGTGTGTGTGTGTGTGTGTGTGTGTGTGTGTG
>OLKM01002359.1:0-20000 GCA_900291075.1 Melanogrammus aeglefinus | reverse complement strand
GAAGACATGAGCGGCTGTGATGGGGGGTTTATTAACGATGGGAAAGAAGCCTATTATCCGACATCATTTCCTCAATGCCGGATCCCCTCAATGCACCTGCGAGCATGGACCTGTCTGGGAAGACAGCATGGAGGGTGAGCTAACCGCTAACTATGCCTCAGAGAGGGAGACAAACAAGCTAAGCAACAATCCGTTGACCCCAAGGAAATGTGGTTCCCCCCATAACAAGCCGGCTCGTCCCCAGATGGATAATGTTTAATTGGATATTTTCCCATGCTGTTGAAAAATACATTCAGTAATGTTCAGCACATCTGTGATCCCCCTCCCCTCCTCGTCGGCAAACAATTTAATTAGGAACCTTATTCCCCACACTGATCGGAATTTTTACAGCTGTTTATTTTTTTCTTTCTCATCGTGAGTAAAGGAAAATACTATGGTTTTACATCAAGGGACAAACGTTTGGGGGAAACAGCGATGTGAAAGGAAAAGCAGGGGAAGGTGTAATGGGACAGATCACTCCACTGATCATTAAGATAGTATTGATGTCTCAGCACGGCCAGCTGGTTTACTGCTACACGTGTGCTGAGGAGGTGGAGGAGGATGAGGAGTAGGAAAAGGAGGAGGAGGTGGAGGAGGAGAGGATGAAGGAGAAGGAGGAGGAGGAGAAGGAGACAACGAAGAAGAAGAGGAAGAAGAAGAAAAACAAGAAGTAGGAGAAAGGGGAGAAGGAGAAGGAGGAGGGGAAGGAGGAGGAGGAGGAGAAGGAGGAGGAGGAGGAGGAGGAGGAGGAGGAGGAGGAGGAGGAGGAGGAGGAGGAGGAGGAGGAGAAGGAGAAGGAGGGAGAGGAAGAGGGGAAGGACTATGAGAAGGAGAAGGAGAAGGAGGAGGGAAAAGGAGGCGAAAGATGAGGAGGAGGAGGAGGAGGAGGAGGAGGAGGAGGAGGAGGAGAAAGATGAGAAGGAGAAGGAGGGGGAGGAGGTGGGGAAGGAGGAGAAGGAGGAGAAGGAGAAGGAGAAGGATGAAGGATAAGGAGGAGGATGAGGAGGAGGAAGGAGGAGGAGGAGGAGGAGAAGAAGGAGAAGGAGAAGGTTTTACAGGCAGCCTAGCCTACAGGATCCATTAGTATTCAGCGGTTGAGGAGGCCTTAGCTGTTTAAATGGCCACAACATGAACGCTCCGCTGCTGTAGGGGCTCTTTTATGGCGTCTCGTGGGGAGAGGGAGCAGTCAAACGTGAAGGGCAAGTCAAACAGAGTGGAGGTGTCTGGTAGAGATAACAACAGAGGGCCTGAGAGGAGCTGCTGTGGGTCGCTGGGCGTGCAAACGTACATCCAGCCCTCAGTATCACGCAGACACTTTCCCTGGGGTCTTTTATTTTGGTTTAGATTGAGAAGGAATCGATTTGCAACTCTGTGCTGCGCTTTAGGTACAAATGGTCACTCCAACAGCTGGAATACGTTTAAGATCAATTGTTAACTTAACTGATCGATCAATGAATGTCCAGCTACTGCATCTGCATTGGACTCTAAGACATCCTCACATGATTTCGTAACATTTAAAAACAATTAGGATGATAAATCAATAAAAAGCTGAATAGGAAGTTTCCAAATCCGCTTCCGTTATTAAACTCACGGCGCACGCTGAAGAGGAAACTGAGGGAAAGGCCTTTCCTCAAACGCAGCACTTTGGTGTTTAGCGGCCATATGGGGCAACAGAGGAGGCCTTGGTTAAAGAGGGAGGTACCTGTCGCGGGGGAGAGGGGGGGGGGGGGGGGGGTGGGGGTCATCCCCTGGCTGCTCTGATCTTATCAGGGGGCCCAGCCAGGAGGAGGCCCAGCTGTCTCCCCCAGTGCTCCTTTGATGTCCCCCCCGTCCCCCCCTCGCCCCCGTCCCCCGTCCCCCCGTCCCCCCGTCCCCCATCCAGATCCACATGCTGCACTTGAGCTGCAGAGAGCTGAGCTGCCGTGGCCCTGATAGTGAGGCGCAGCGGTCGCTGGCTGGACCTGGCGACAGAGTGCAGAGCGGACCTCCTGCGACAGCGGGCTCTAATCACTCACTGCTCCCCAAGGAGGCACCGGTGGCTCAGGCTGATTGTCCAGGGCCTGGAGATGGACAATGGAAGTAGAGCACCACTGGCTGAAAGCAGGAAGGCCAGCAGCTCATAAAACCTGCCAGGACATCCTCTGCGAGACACAGAGACTGCAGCAGAGACACAAGAACAAGATACATGATTGTAGGACATGAATTGGTGCATCAATGCAGTTAAGAGCCATCCCCTCCCCCCTCCCCCCTTCTCCCCTAGCCTCACCCACCCACCCGCAAGTGCTTAGCCCTCTCTAGTTTATGTCTCTTTAATTACGGTTGGACAGATTCTGAAAAGAACTCCCTGTCTGTGGAGGTTTTTTAAATTGCAGGGGGATTACAGTCATTATTTTATTTTGCAATCTCTGGTTTTCCGTGCATTTGTTTGTTTCGGGGTTAAAGCTGTTTGAGCCGAAAGCCATAGGAACATGTTCCTTCATAACAAACATCAAAACACTCTTGCTTCGTAAATAACACTCAATTTACCTGTGTGCACTGCATACTGAGCGTGTGCCTCTCTGTGTTTCAATACCACATAACCAAGCAGTGTGGACCTTTTTAAGGGGCATTCAGATTTAAAAATACTGACTAGTGTTCAAATTTCATCAATTAAAAATCACAATAATTTTTCAGTATCCACTGCCGGGATCCAATTAGCCGCCTGCAAACTAATGCCTTGCTCCAATAAAGTCGACAAGCGTTTGCCTCCAACCCCGCGACCCGAGGACTCCTTGTCACGCACAGAGAAAGCCCCTCTCTTCCCCTGTCTCAAACAATTGCCTCCCAGGGGCAAATGCCCTCACAATGGCCTCTGTGACTGTGAGGCCCCTGCTCGACACGGAGCGAACTCTTGAACCACCTCTTGACCACAGCTTGAAGGGCCGCGGAGACAATGGTCGGTAAATACACTGCCGTGAATGAGGGGATTAAGTATTAAACGGCAGGATAAGCTAAAGAGAAGCAGGTGCTGCTTATAGAGGGAAGGCTAGCCGCGGTCTGAGCAGATAGAAGCAAGGCCAGGCGGACTCCTCTATCTCGGCTGTCTTGTCTCTTCCTTTTTTTGTCCTGTCTTCCCCGACTCGACGCTGTGTGCGGTGTTCCTGTCTCCGACGCTCTTCCTCTTCCACACCGTCTTTCCGGTCCTGTCTTCTGGTCCTGGTGGTGTGTTCCTCCTCCTCATCCCGGCGGTCTTTGTGCTCCCGGTCTGTCCGTACACCGCCAGAGGAGCCTGCTCCTTAATCCCTCCGTTCGGCTCCGATTGACATTCATGAGGTCGGACATTCCAGGGTCCAGACCCCTTTCATATGTACAGTAAGCAGGGGGGGACAAAGGCTGCCACACACGCACACACACACACACACACACACACACACACACACACACACACACACACACACACACACACACACACACACACACACACACACACACACACACACACACACACACACACACACACATGCACACACACACACGCACACACATGCACACACACCCCCACCCAAGTGTCCACATTGATTTCACAGCATCTATCTGTCTTCGCTAAGTAAGATCTACCGTAACGTTTGTGGATGGATTCTCCATGTGTTCCAGTTTAGAGTTAGGGTTAGGGTTGCTTGTTTGAATGGTATTTTAATTGATCCAGAATGGCGAACTCCCCAGGGTAACTTACAGGGAAACATGCAGAGTGCACAACTGTAAGTGGTGCACTTTAACTCTGGGACACTTGCGCTGCTGTCTCCCTCTCCGAAATGATCAGGAGTCGTCCTGAGTGGGGATTCTTCACCCTGAGTGGAACTAGGTCAAATCCTCCACGCTTCACAGGAGCCATGGGAAACCTCTGTGTTTCCAAGGGTGCATTGTGGGTAAGGGGGGTGAAACCTACTGGTAATGGGTTCGGAACTCCGTCTCGTCGACATGGTCGAGTCCAGATCTTCTATCGGTCGGCGCAGCGGGACCCACCGGTGTTCACACCATGTGGAAGGAACCGGGTTTTACGGCCGCTAAGTACATCCTGAACCCTCCAGACGACCATGTGACCGCACAGGAACCCAGAACGCTGAGATCATCGCGTAAATCAGCAGGGACCGGGTTTTCTCAGGCAAAAGGTGGAGAAAAAAACAAGAGAAAAAACCTGAAAAGTTAAAGAAAACAAAAACAATGTTAGGCGTTTAAGACGGCATGCCGAAGTAATTACACTGTGGGAGAGAAGGCACGGCAGGCGCGCTTGTCTTCTCCGTTGTGTTCTGCATTAGCCGGGAGACAGACTGGGATGGGCAGGACCCATATTTGG
Organism: Melanogrammus aeglefinus; assembly: GCA_900291075.1. Taxonomy (NCBI): domain Eukaryota; kingdom Metazoa; phylum Chordata; class Actinopteri; order Gadiformes; family Gadidae; genus Melanogrammus; species Melanogrammus aeglefinus. The sequence goes on along the minus strand of OLKM01002359.1, from coordinate 15,628 downwards.
CTTTTGGGATTACCTCATGCCTCACCCATCTTGTAGCGTAACCCCCGGGTGCTCAGCCATCGACACAAACACTGACAATTACTGGAAAAAAACTTCAACACAACAACATTTACATTTACATTTAGGGCATTTAGTAGACGCTTATATCTTATTGTATAAGCGACTTACAATAAGAACATTTGTCAGAAGAGAACCAACAATATATCTCTGCCGGTACAGTCAGGATGTTCATAGAACCAAGTGCCAAGCGCTAACTGTCGCTAGGTTAACCACTTCCCTGCAAACAACAAAGGAAAATATGCTACACGATCAGGGCCGCTGCACGATCAGGGCCGCTGCTGGCCGGTGCTACGCGAGTGGGGGGGGGGGGGGGGGGGGGGGAGCCTCTTTTTAGATATTAGGTAAAAACATTTAATTTGCCGAAATTGAGTGCTAGTTTATACAATGGGCTCTTTGCACAGCTCCACTACTTCCTGAACTTAATGCTGCTCCTTTATTTCCTGTCTTACATTACTGGATAAACTGATTAATCCAGGTGTGTCTGACCATTGTGACTACTCAGACACACCTGGATTAATCAGTTTGTCCAGTAATGTAAGACAGGAAATAAAGGAGCAGCACTAAGTCCAGGAAGTAGTGGAGTTGTGCATAGAGCCCATTAAGATGTAATGTAATAATTTCACTTTTTTTAAATTTATTTTTTAACAAACCTTAATTTTTGGTGCCTCCCCAAGATACTTGGTGCCCTACGCACTCTGCGTACGCTGCTTATAGGGAGCGGCGGGCCTGTACACGATGCTTCAACATGCAATAAGTGGGTAAGGGGGGTGAGGGTGGGGGGAGGTGGGGGAGGGGGGTTAAGGGGGGAGGCTATGCCGAGTCTAGGTGAACTCAAGTGAGTCTTGAGACTTTTGCCGAAGCTGGTGAGCGACTCTCCAGTCCTCAACAACAGGATTCTGTCCATCTCCACACACAGTTCTTAGCTACTCTCTTTTGTGGTTTCTGTGATCCACACACAATGAGCGTGTTAGCGTTTGGATGCATGTGGCCTGTAACAGGATCGCTCCCGGAGCCTGGCATGCACACGGCCTCACCTCACACGCTCACCTGACCCCAGCCCCACATGGGGAGTTCCACATGCCACACGGGGCCTATTTATACGTGCTGCCCGGCCGTGGGTCAGGTTGTGTTGTCCGAGCATGTGATATATCACACACACGTTAATGAGCGTCGCTGATTTCATTACTTATTGAGCAGGGTAAGCCTCACGCAGGAGGCAGTTGTATTCTTTATTAATGGCTTTAGATGAAATAGGTGGTGTTGCAATGCAACACCAACTGGTTGACATACATTTGCGTACCCATTGAGGGCGTTTAGGGCGATGCTTTTATCCCAAGCGAATCACAATAAATACATTTGTCAGAAGTAAGACAAACAACAATGTATGGCTGTCGGTACGGTAAGGCGTGACAGTACACTAATGGGTGACTTAGGCCCAATCCCATTTCCCCCCCTTACCCCTTCCCCTTACCCCTTCAAAACAAGGGGGAGGGGTAAGGGGAAGGGGTAAGGGGTAGAAATGGGATTGGGCCTAAAGGACACCTCGTGATCCATCAGAGAGAGGGCTGTGCTGGGAGCACTGTGCTTATGTCAGCAGAGTACAGCAGCAGTTTGATCCTGATGAGGAGGCTTGATCACCCATCATGGGCAGCTGATGTCAGAGCACATGAATCATTATCCAACGTTCCGTGAGCCCGCATGACACCGCTTGGCTGCCATGGCAACCACCCATGGGGGAACGACACACACATGACGTGCACATGCTCAAACACACACATGCACATGCACGCAGACATGCATGCACCCGAGGACACGCAGGCACATGTCAGCGCACACACACACTCACACTCTCACACACACACACACACACAAACCCTCACACACACACAGACACACACTCCCTCAGACACACCATGCACACACATGCACATGCACACACACAGGCACGCACACACACACACACACACACACACACACACACACACACACACACACACACACACACACACACACACACACACACACACACACACACACACACACACCCTCACACACACAGACACACCACTCCCTCAGACACACCATGGCACCAACACATGCACACAAGCACACACACACACACACACACACACACACACACACACACACACACACACACACACACACACACACACACACACACACACACACAAACACTTGAACAAAGACACACACGCATGCACAAAGACACATGCACAGACACATGCACATAGAAACACAACACACAGACGCACACACACACACACACACACACACACACACACACACACACACACACACACACACACACACACACACACACACACACACACACACACACACATACACGCACCCTCACAAACACACAGACACACACTCCCTCAGACACACCATGCACACACACGCACAGCACACACACACACACACACACACACACACACACACACACACACACACACACACACACACACACACACACACACACACACACACACACACACACACACACACACACACACACACACACACACACACACACACACTGTTATCGAACTCCCTTTGAATGATTAAAGACCACACTATTAAACACAGCATGAAATCCTGTTAGCAGGTGTACACCTGTTAATCCGCCCCTCTCCTCTTTCAGCACGACCCCGAGGGTCTCAGTCCTTTGTCAGACGAAGGTTAGCCAGGCTAAGGCTTAGCATGGCCGCTAGCAATATTTAATGGCACCTTTTACTCCGCACTTGTGAGAAGAAAAGGCAGCGGAGGGCGGAGAGTGGGCGGGTCCTCGGCGTGTACAGACGGGCGTGCTTATTATCTGTCGACAATTAACCAACAGACAGACATGTTGATCACCGGGAGTCACTAAAAGTAGCCAAGCAATGGGGGCCCCGGGGTCGGAGACAGAGCGAGGCCCTGACCCCTCCATTGTGGGGGCCCTCGGGCCCTCCGAGATGGGCCGGCTCTACAGCTGGGGGGGGGGGGGGGGGGTCAGCCACACAGAGACGCGGGGTCAGCCCGACATGGTCCAGCTCCTCTCTCTGCTGCTTCAAAGACAAGTGCAGCAGCTCCTGTTCCGCTTGCCGGGCCCTGGTCAGAGGAGCAGGGAGCGGGACAGAGGGAGACCTGCACTAATCCCATGTCGGGCTCCTTTGCCACTCTTCTAGTCAGAGGTCAGAGGGAGATCCAAATCCTGCTGGATGTAGTGTGGTGTGGGGCCAGGACGCGGTCGAATCAGAAAATCTTTGCGATCTTTGAAGTTAACGAGAAGGCACGTCCTTTGAACCTGTGTGAAAGAATGAAAGAGGGGAGAGAGAAATGTAAGAGGAATTATCATATGCCCTTTGGTGAGGCCCTTTTGTCCCGTGAAGCACGGCCGCTTCTGCTTTGAAAGCAAATTGGACTATCTGTGGTTATGGTATCAGAAGTGAGGGATAAGTTCTAGAAGAAGGATTCATGAGTCTTAGCCACACAATGGTCCAGACTAAGACCAACTTCAAAGGGGGAGAATTGATGAAATGCTAAAGAAATAAATAAAGTTGCGTTATTATTTCTCTGGCTTCTATAAGCCTCTTGGATTGGGGTTTAAGGTCATGGAGACTGCCTGAAACGAAGGAGAGAGAGAGAGAGAGAGAGAGAGAGAGAGAGAGAGAGAGAGAGAGGAGAGAGAGAGAGAGAGAGAGAGAGAGAGAGAGAGAGAGAGAGAGAGAGAGAGAGAGAGAGAGAGAGAGAGAGAGAGAGAGAGACTGCGTTTCGGTGTGTGAAGATCCCGGTAGCTTGACCACTTACCTCCACGACGGTAACCTTTCGCTCAACTCTCCCCCTGACACATGAAAGGGTTTTAATGGGAAGATACCAGGGCAGATTCTGTTGTGGAGATTATTGTCCGTTCCTCCATTCAGCCGCCCGCTGTCTAATCTCTACATGACAGCTCTGAAATGAGGAGCCTCTAATCATCTGTCATTCCTCCTAAAGCCCCATGTGCCTCCTGACATTTCCCCTCCCAGTTCTCCTCCCCAGCCTCCCCCCGGCAGAAACTAGAGCCCTTCCCCTCTCTGCATCCCCCCCCCCCCCCCCCCGCTCCTCTCCTCCCCGTGTGGAATAGCACGCACATGCCACTACCAACCTAATAGGCTGCATTTAATTAAGGATGCTAACAATGGGAACCTTTGAGTGCCTGAGGCGGAGGCCTCACTGTACTGTGACCCTATGGGCGGTTCATTCGATCGCCGGTGGAAGAGAGAGGGGCTAAGTGGGCCGATGGGAGGCTGGCTGGAGTTGTTTTTGGTACGCATCGGTGAGGGGATATAGGTGGAACGTACGGGTGGCGTGGCCGTGGCGACCGCGAGTTGCGCCCACGTCGGCGAATAGGAATGCAGTAGGGGAGAACTGGATGGTTGTGATGGTTTGGTTGGTGGACAGCAGACACGCAAAGCAAACAAGGTGTAGAAACTCAACACACAACACCAGCATGTACATTAAATATTGCTTTATTCTACAGTGAAGGATATGCATAGTAAAAACCAATGTGCAGAATAAAATGAGTAGCAATGGACATCACATGAAGACATTGTTTTAAATATATGTAATAATTCTGCCGATACAGAATGCCATATGGGTTTCAAATGTTTGGAAGTTTTGTCAATGTACACAAATAGATTTGACCTCAGCACTTTGTGCTGAGCAACTGACAAATGACACCAACGACAGGTAAACAAAGTCCTGTACCCTGTCACTACACATTATTACATTCCTTTATATACTCACAATAATATTCCTTTTAACTTTGTACAAACATAAAGTGGAGAGCTCTAATTCTATCGAATTTAAACGGTATTTACTGAGTTAGTCCGACCTCTCTGGTGAGCGGCCCTGAATCAACGAGAGGTTAACGAAGGCTGTTTGAACTGGCTCCTCTCTAAAACAGAACCAGACCGCCTCAAACTACCCCGGGGACCCCACCACAAACACAGAGTCCGTTCCCACGTTCCGCAGACCGCTGTCTCTCCGCCTGAGGGTGGACGCCCTCTACACCAGGGTCATGACCTTCAGCGTGGCGGGCTGGAACCTGCGGATCTTCTTCTTCAAGGCGCGGGACGCTTTGATCCGGCACGTCGGTGGGGCCCCCGGGTGTAGGGGTCGCTGGGGGGCCGCCGTGGCCCCGGCGACGGCGACGGCGGGGCCCTTGGTGGACGAGGCCTGGGCCCACACCAGGGGCCCCCCCTCGTCCCGGTAGCGGGGCACCCGGTGTTCCTCGTCCTCCTCCAGGGAGAGGCTGCTGTCCGAGTCTGAGCGGGAGGCGTAGCTCCGGCTGGACCCGCTGTCGTCGCCGAAGCGGTTGGTGGTGTCGTCGCTCAGGTCGCCTGTGCTGCTCGCGGCGATGGTGGAGTGGAAGAGCGAGGCGCAGTCCGCCGAGTACTCGGACTCGCAGCGGGCCAGGGGGCGGCCCCCCGCGGCGGCGGGGTAGGGCGCCGGCGGGTACCGGGAGTTGAGTGCGCCGAAGAAGCAGGACGCGGAAACGGCGGGCTTGTAGGAGCGTTGAGGCCCCGTCCACTGGCACGAGAGGGGCCGGGCGGAGGCGGCGTGGTGCCTGTAGGCCGCTCCGTGGGCGTACGGCTCCCTGGTCCTCGGGGGGGGGCACGGCGCCTGGAACGCCTCCAGGTCCACTGGACCCCTGCCGGCCCCCTGCCGGCGCCTCCTCTGGTCCACGGGCGGCTCGGGCTCCGGGGTCCGCTGGGGTCTACGGCCCTTGGCGGCCTTGGTGACGGCGGGGAAGGAGACGGGCTTGGGGTGGTGGAGCCGGTGGGAGGGCACGAACCCGGGGCCGCACAGACTGGAGTCCGAGCCCGAGTGTCCGCGCTGCTCCCCCAGGTGGGGACCGGCCTTCCCCTTTCCCGACCTCCTCGGCTCGGGGTCTCCCCTGCACCCGCTGCCCTGACTCTCTCGGGCCCTCTCCCCCGAGGAGTAGCCCTGCTGGGTCCTGGGCGCGCGGGGCTTCTCGCCGCTCTTCCTCCTCAGCTTCACCGCCTTCGTCTTGCGGTCGGCTTGTCTCACTTTGACCTGCTGCGACCCGGCGGGGAGGAACTTGGCGTGGACAAAGTCGTTCGCCGGCGCCGTCGGGCGAGGGTCCCAGCCCAGGCGGTCTTCTGGGCTGGAGCTGGGGGCCAGGACCGGCCTCGGCGCGGGGCACTTCCTCTGGACGGCCCTGGTCTCCCTGTCGGCCGTGGGTCTGCTCTCTGAGTGGCTCCTCGTCAGGGTGCTGTGCTCCGCTGGGGGCCTGGTGGAGGCTGCGGTGGCCTGGGCGGCGCTGCGGTCCCTGATGGCGGCGGGGTAGGAGTACCGTTGTAGGGACTCCACAGGGGCTTGGCATTTCAACTCTGGACCGCTGGCCGGCAGTGTGACCTGCTCCGGCCGGCACTCCCTCTCCCACTTGGCCTCTAGCGAGGGGATGTCCAGAGGCCCGGTAGGTAGGGGCTGGAGTGGGGCCGCCTGGGTCTCCACACTGGGACGTCCCGCACCGTGGTCGACAGGCCCTCTGCGTTGCTCGCTGCGGGTCCACTGAACACCCCTCTTCTCCTCGCTCTGAACAGAAGTCCTGATGGCGTTGCGCTGCAGGAGCTGGTCGATGTAGCTCAGGGACCCGGTGGTCTCAGGCCCGGCCTGGCCTGGCTGGGGGCCGTCGGGGCCGGGACGGGCGTCGGCGAGGGGCCCTTGGCACGGTTCACCGGCGAGGGTGAAGATGGGGCTCTGCAGGGCCACGGCATGCAGCGGGCTGGGGTAGTGGTACACCTCTGTCCCGTTGCGGGACATCAGGCTGTTCTGGAACTTGGGGTCAAGGGTGGACGTCTGGGGAGCCGGGGCCGGGGCGGGCTTCTTGCCGGGCACAGACTTGTAGCAGCCGGGGCCCGCGGTCATCAGCCGGTCAAGGTCACCTGGTGGACAGACACACAAAGAAACGTTCACACCCTTGAGTCCCATGAACCCCCTTCTTCAACCCCGTGATCAACGTTACTGACTGCTCACGGCCAACCAACATGAAGCATCCAGGATGAAACATTGGCTGGCCACATCTCATAATTTGCATGATCAACCGATTCGTCCAAAGACCTCCTTTTCTGGCAGGAATACCATGAAAAGGGCAAGTGCTCGGTAGCTAGCAGTTCACAGCGGCACCCTAGTTAATCACTGCAAATCACCATAGCAACAAGCCAAAAGTTCACATCACATCTATCTGACCATCACCGCCAGTGCAATATCGAAGGATAAGGTTTGGGAGAAAAAACTGGAGCTTTCAACAAAAGATTCTGTTGACAGTGGGGCTCGGGCTACGCCAAGCCGTGGATCTCCTTACCAGTGGAAACCGGTCTGGGGCGGGGCCGCTCCAGGCCCAGGGTCCCGGTCCGGATCCTGCTGCTCCCCAGGTGGGGGCCGGCGGTCCGAGGCTGGGGGGCGGCGGGCTGGTGGGGCACGGGGGGGCTCACGGGGGCCTGCAGGAGGCTGTTCTGGGAGGAGGACAGGCACTCGCTGTAGACGGAGGTGCAGGAGTTGGAGAGGGAGCAGGAGCCGCCGTCGCTCAGCTCGTAGAAGCCTGGGGGGCCGAGGAGAGAGGAGACAAGTTAGAGGAGACGAGGAGACGAGGAGACACATTAGGGGAGACAAATTAGAGGAGGAGCAGTGTGAGCATGTGATCGATCGGCCTACTATTTTAGTGTCTTTAAAGCATACTGAAAGGAAGGAGTGTAGAATCTTCATTACCTGTGATGTGTGTGTGTGTGTGTGTGTGTGTGTGTGTGTGTGTGTGTGTGTGTGTGTGTGTGTGTGTGTGTGTGTGTGTGTGTGTGTGTGTGTGTGTGTGTGTGTGTGTGTGTGTGTGTGTGTGTGTGTGTGCGCGTGCGTGTGTGTGTGCGTGCGTGCCTACCCGAGCTAGGTCGGCTGTCGCTCTCCAGCTGGTCTGGGGAGACCTTGTTGACGTCCAGCTTCATTTCGCTGATCTGCAGGTCCAGCTGCTGCAGGTGTGACTTCAGGCCCACATCCTGTCGCCGCAGACGGGACTGTGGGAGAGAAGGGGGAGAACACACGGTTAGACCTCAGAACGGAGAGACGAAGTAGGCACCAGCAGTGAACGGTAAACGGACTGCATTTATTGAGCGCTTTTCTAACCAGTGGCCACTCAAAGCACTTTACATTGTTACATTGCCTGACATTCACCCATTCATGCACATATTATTCACACACCGACGGTGGTGTCAACCATGCAAAGCTCCTCGAGAGTAGTGAGGGTGAGGCGCCTTTCTCCGGGACACCTCGGCACTCGACGCTAGGAGGAGCCGGGGATCGAACTAGTGACCTTCCAGTTACCAGCCAACCCGCAATACCTCCTGAGCCCAATGCCGCCCAAATATAGGCACCAGAGTATACAGGCCTGTGCTGATCAGGGTGAAAGAATTGCCTTAACTAATGCACACCCATGTGACCTAGGCTAGGCTATCAAATCACATGTACACGTTTAGCACTTGGCATGTGTTTCTGCAGCATTCAAGTGCAGTCTGACGATAAGACGTGTACACGACATACGAGGCTGAAGACAACCATAACAGACGCCCGGGCTGTGGCTACTCATTAACCTCTCAGAGAGGGGGGGGGGGGGGGGGAAACGCAGTGATGGGTCACTCATTTGTCCCCCACAGGGAGGGCTTGGCCATTGTGTTGACTACCAGAGCAGGAAGGGATGAGGGGGGAGGCTGGAGGGGTCGCGGGATGATTGTGTTTGTTTTAGCAGCTCAGGCTGCAGCAAACGCTGTTAAAATACTTAACACCTACAGCACTGGACCCGCCAGAGGTCCAGATTGTATTGGACCACTCCCTGGACCCACCAGAGGTCCAGAGGGTACCGGACCCCTCCCTGGACCCCCCAGAGGTTCAGACCTCTCTTACAGTCCAGGACCCACCAGAAGTCTACAGTGGATTGGACCTCTCATCTCACCCATGTTGTAATAAACTAGTCGCTGTTGTTTGTGTGTTTGAACAGACTTCCGACCACAGGAGAGACGTTATTTTTTTTTACTCCCTGGAACAGGTGAACCTCTGGAGTCATTCTGTAACGGAAAAGTCGACCCCTTTGAGAGCAATCGACGTGGGGATCGTTTGATTAAGGTTATACTATTATTAGCATTTTGTAATATGCGATGTCTCTCGAGTTTATAGTTTATAAAAAAAAGATGTTTTTAAATAAACAATAACATTATTTTCGCTTCGAATCGATCACAATTAAAATATGTCCTTAACGTTAAGGACCTCGAGTAAATCGAATCCATCGACCCTTATCATCACCGGGTTATCGGAGACCGCAGACCCAAACCCTGGGAGCCGACGAGGTCAAACCTGGGCTATGGTTAACCACAAGGTGCACGGAGTGCCAGCTGTTAAAATACTCTCCCTGAGCCCCATTCACGGGGTTAATGATTGAGAGCAACAGAGGTGCCCCCCCCATCCCCCCCCGGGGCGCACGGAGAGCGTCTCCTGGTCACCGCAATCAACCTTGATTTATGACATCTCTCCCACTTCCTACCACCCCCAACGGAGAACTCCCCTAGGGCTCGGAATGTACATCAGCTGATAACACACCGTTGAAACCGCCTACACAAACACAGTCCAACTAACACACGCACACACACACACACACACACACACACACACACACACACACACACACACACACACACACACACACACACACACACACACAGTCCAACAAAGACACACACACATAGACACACACACACACACACACGCACACACGCACACACGCACACACGCACACAAGCAAAGCCAATGCGCGCTTCGGCTGTTGCATTGGTGGACATGCGGACCATCAACAACACAACAATGACTAAAAAGGGTCTCCGTCCTCCTACCAGTTGCTGCTTGAGGGCTGTCAGGGTCGCCTCCAGCCGCTGCTCCTCGTTGGCCAGCATGGACCCCCTCGCAGCGCTGCTGCTCTGCACCGCGGGGGTCCTGCTGGGTTCGTCCTGGTCCGCGCGCAGCGCCCGGGTCACCATGTCGCCCTGCTTCTCCCGCAGCATATGCAGCTCGTGCAGCCCGGCGAGCGCCGCCTGCAGCCTCTCCCCGACCCTGCCGCGGTCGATGCCCGCCGCGCTCGCCATCAGCCCCGACCCCGCCGACGCAGATATCCCTCGACTCAGCATTTCGGAAATCGGCGCAAAAACCTCAAAACATGCGTAACGACGCACCCCAAAGAATACAGAAAACGTCCTCCTCCTCTTGCTCCGCTGTGTGGTTCACACACCGCTGGTTTGGTTCTCCTCGCGGGACAGCGTGGGTGATGAGACGCGCTCTGCAGACGGGATGGTGACGCGCTACCTGTTAGAAGAGAACAGAACCGAGCAGAAAATAACTCATAGAATGAAGAGGTCTAGCCCCGCCCTCTCTTGGAGGGACGCGCTTCCCATTGGCTGGGCGCTGCACCGCTCCGCACATCTGTTTCAGCTCGCTCTCATTTTGGGGACCAGCGACCACTGGCGTTGCCCCGACATGTCCTGGTGGACATCTGCATAGCATCAACCGACCACTTAGCACAGCACAGGGGTTCCCAACCCATTTTGTTCCAAGGACCGCCATATTCATAAAAAACATTTGGAGGACCAGTAGTCAATGCTAATGCCTCAATTTTAAGATGCATCATTTTTAAACAAAGGATGTGGATGTTTTTCAAGATGATAGGCCTATTTGTCATATTCACAACAATTAATGTAAATGTAATGTAAATGTAAATGTAAATTAAAGCAACATAAATGAAATGGTTGAGTCTCAGGCTCCCTTCAATAATGCAATAATATAAAAACACAAGAAAAGTCACCTGAGACTTAAATTAACACAAAAGGAGTGCAAAAAACATTTAAAGGTGCTTACTTTAGAGTGGTTTAGTTGTATATTGATATATTTTAGGGTTAGGGCTATGTGTTGGAGGAAATAACATGACTTGTATAGCATACGACATAAAATATAACAATATATGTATTTTTCTTTTATTTCAGGAAAGATTTCAAGGCCCGGCACTAACGGGTCCAGGGGCCGGCTGCTGTCGCGGACCGGGGTTCGTTATCACTGACATAAATCGTTCAGGCGTTCTTCTTAGAAATGTTAAACTGCTGCTCATGCTAATTTTGGCCCTGGACTTGCAATGTTGACTCGCTCATTTGCTGAATGGCTCATTTACTGAATAGGCTGTACCTTCATGTTATGAATTATTTCTTCCAACGTGATTTAATAATTGATAGAGCAAATTTAACCTCGAAAAACAATCTCAACCCTTTTGAGTAGTCCGAGTATCTGACCGCATTTTCCTGTTGAGGGATAAATGGTGACCCCTTGTGTCGCATAATCGTACTACATCACAATATCTAATTTATAGCTGCCTATGCAAAGTTTGTAAGGGATAGGCTTTTTTTTTTTTTTACCAAAGACATAATTTTGAGTCATGTTCAAAAATAGACTATTCAAACCCTGTGGTAATGCATGTAGAACCAAATGCTGTCATGCTACACCTTATTTAAGGCCACATAATATTGCAGAAAAGTTTTGCATGTGGTGAAGTGTAGGTTAGACATGTAGGATTAAGGGATTAGATCATTAAATGCAAATGAGATGGTCATTAGAGATGCTCTAATGACTGGCCTAGGTGACCTACATTTAGTAATCAGGGGACCTTCGAAACCAGCAGAACGTGTTATTCAAGAAAGATTTCGTCTTTTATTGGATTTAGAAATAAACTCCCTATACTGAGCTGTGACATCTGCAGCAGCATTGTGCAGTAGGTTGAGGAGAAAGGAGAGGGATGTCTTTTTTCATGATTCTTTTTAAATATGCACACCATGAACACACACGCACACGTATACGCACACACACGCGTGTGCAAACACAAGGGCTGAATAGCATAAAACAGATATCCTGTGATGGCATATAACAGGAAACCAATAGCAATGATTTCTTACATTTAACTCAACCTATTCCCGACCTGTGCGTGCCTGCCTATCCATATTGATAATGCTGATGATGAAGTTAATCAATGTGTTCGAGTTGTAATTTTGCATATTGACCAACGGATGGCGGTATAACCAAACTCTAACATGTGCTGCTTCCAAAGTGGACGCATTTCCAAAAGAAGCCCGCAGCCCATGTACTGTCATGATTTAAAATACCTCAAAATTTGAAATAGGACTGTAAACTAGGACTTTATATATTTCGCCTCGGTGATACAATAGACGATATCTAAAGGTGGGATAGTACAAATACATTTTAGGCCATATTGATCCTCCGATGAAATATAACAGCCATTTCTAAACGATCTGAACGTTATTGAAAAAGCTTATTAATTAAGTTTGAAGAATATCATTAATATAAAGAAAAAAAAGAAAAAACCTGATTTTGTTTTATGTACGCCTTTTTTCATTGATAAACATAGGATTGTGTTCATATCCTCTGACAACCGACCGATTTGAAATGTAACAATGTGAAACAAAGGTAATGTTTATGTCTTGCTCATGTGGCGTTTTAACGGGGCAGAGATCCAGTGTGTGAGGAGACTTTAGATTTAAAGAGGTCTGAACCTTTCTCTGCGAATTGATTCAAATAACAAGGCGGTGCATGAGAGGGATGACCTGTCGTGGTTCGGATGGGGCGAATCCAACAACAAAAGGGGAAATAGAAGAATTCCTAACATGTTTGGGTTCGCTGCCCGCAGCAGAGAGTCGACCCAAACGTACACCGACCCACCAGACAGCGAGGGGCTGCCTGCACTGCATCCGATAAGAAACCTAGACCACAAAGGCAAAGGAGGGGAGAGGAGGAAAAACCCAAAACGAAATAGGGAGTGAGAGAGAAACAGAGAGAGAGAGAGAGAGAGAGAGAGAGAGAGAGAGAGAGAGAGAGAGAGAGAGAGAGAGAGAGAGAGAGAGGAGGGAGAGAGAGAGAGAGAGAGAGAGAGAGAGAGAGAGAGAGAGAGAGAGAGAGAGAGAGAGAGAGAGAGAGAGAGAGAGAGAGAGAGAGAGAGAGAGAGAGAGAGAGAGAGAGAGAGAGAGAGAGCGAGAGAGAAGGTCAGGGCACAGGCGGTTTATCCTACTAGCAGAAATAAGGAGTCCACACAACGGTTTGGCAGACCAAAGGAGAGACGCCAATCACACACACTCACTCACCGCCGCCGCCTGTGATTCTGCCAAAGGAATATTTTTGGGGGATTAAAACAGCTGCTCGCCACGTTGATATATTTCAACCTGCAGATCATCCACCAGACGTCTGAAGTCTGAATTTGAAGTCGTCCGGGTCTTTGGAACATTTCGTTGTCAAGCGGCTCCAGGATGCGCGCCTGTCTGCTCCTGGTCCTTCTCTGCTCCTTGCGTGCAGGACGCGCTCAAAAGTTTTCTGCTCTCACGGTAAGATACTCCTATCTACATGGCGAGAATACCGTTTATATTAATTTAATCACCCATAGCATAATCACTGTCTTTTAAGGCGATGATGTATATGCGTAATCTGTGCGTAAAAATCAACGCGAGGTCGCGCTGTCTCCAATCTGGAATTCCGGCTAGCTGAAAAATATTTAAGAGATAAGATAAGAAAAGCATATACAGTAAATATACAGCGTAAATATTTAGACCTGATTAGTCCAAATATCAAACACTAGTGAAAGGTTAAGCATACATGAATAAATATCCCCAATTTATGAGCGGTACTATCTCTTTTATTATTAAATCAATTTCTGAGACGTTTTTTAGTGACTCAAATGAAGTAGATCATTGAAATGACTAAATTGATTTCAGGTTTATGTTGCACAGTGTCTTCACGTGTAAGGCAGCATAAGGACTGGTCCTCCCATGGTGGGTGTGCTGTGGTGTGCCCTTCATATAAGGGCTGCTCCCAGAGCATATATACCTGTCCCGCAGCTTCTCTATCCTGTCCACTCTAATCGGGCGGGGTGTGTGTGGCCCCACAGGCCAAGCCTTCAGATATTTGGTTAGTATGGTTTGAGCTGGAGGAGCCTTGGTGACTATGCAGTCTTGGGACCAGCAGCCTGTCACATAAGTGGGTCTATTGTCCCCAAACACATGGCATTGTTTACACCAGAGCAGCACAAAAGACTCCCAAGGGCCAGGAGAATCCAATCCTACTGCCTCCAACGTGGGCCGCCCCGCCAGAGGGGACTGGGGCGGGGAGAGAGCCTCTCCTTTGGAGACAATGTGAGGGTTCTGTCGGACTGCGTCATCCAGTGTACATACAGTGTGCCCCCGATGTATACAGTAACACGGGGAGCAGAGAGAGGCAGCTGGGTGCAGAGGCCGGAGATGCAGAGGAATGCACAGTGTCAAAAGAGTTGGGCTGTGATTTACAGGTTGACGTGACATCCATGCCGGCCCCCCGGCACTATAATTTATGGGCCAGCTTGAAGATGCCTTAATATCCAATTGGAAACAAATGGCTGAGAGTAGTTAACCCGGGGTGGGGGGGGGTCACATAATCTCTCTCTCTCCCGGCCTGCCAGCAGCAGTAGGGGATGTGGAATGTGGTGGAAGCATTGCATTGTGCAGGCGCACCAATCCTCTCACCCCTTTCTCTCACCCTGTCTCTCTCCCTTTCTCTCACCCTTTCCATCACCATTCGCACATGGGCAGATGAGTGTGTCTGCACAAACAGACACATATAGGATGCACGCGCAAAGATGTTTGTATTAGAGAATCGTGACTGGAGATTTGTCGTTCTATCTCTCTTTTGCTCTAATGTGCATACACACGCACACACACACACACACACACACACACACACACACACACACACACACACACACACACACACACACACACACACACACACACACACACACACACACACACACACACACACACATGGCCGATGGATAAGTCTGTGTTTCTGTACTCATATGGGTTAAGGCCTATATGGCAGAAATAACAACAGAAATATAGAAAGAAATACAGCTTGGTTTGAACCGTCTGTGGACACAGTTCACATGTGACCGTTCACATTAAGACAGAGAGGGATAATCGTAAACGCAACGCTCTCTGCGGTGAGCCATGCAATACTCATGGAGAGGTAAGTGACTCTGACACAAGATATATCATTTGAATGAGAATGTTTTACTTGAATGCGCTTTGCTGTTTTAATGACACACGGCTGCTTGGGTTACCGTCGGTTTTGATGGAAATGTTTCTTCAGATATCCGCCACATAGTTGAGGTGGAGGCAGTGAGAAACCAAAATATGGGAAATCTGTCTCGTTAAGTTTGAGTGTTTTCCATTGGTCATGCTTTGTGTGTACGATCGCACTGATCAATGCCTGCCTCTTGTTCCAACTTGTGTGGACCACATGCTAGCATAACACAAGGCCCCCACCGCCCACACCGCCCCCGCCAGCCCCCCACCTCCACACGCCCCCGGTCTTCCATAGAACAGTGCACCTGCGCCGAGCCCACACACACCCGCCCCCCCCACACAATAATCTCATCACATGACTATCGCCG
>OLKM01002358.1:45987-72679 GCA_900291075.1 Melanogrammus aeglefinus | reverse complement strand
GGGCTTCTCCGTCAGTCCTCCTGGTCGGGTTGCAAACTTACTTTGCCTCCAATGTAAGGTCACAAACAGTAGTATTATGGCAATAATGTAAGGTCACAAACACAGGAGTAGTTGGGCTCTTATGGCGCCTAATAAAGTAGCAGCTGTAGTTTATCTGGTAACCAACAACAGTTGTATACCTTAACTTGTACTGGACAAACTAATGCTGCGTTACAACAAGTCCACTCTGTTTACTTTATGCAAACTTACGATGATCCTTGTTGGCTCCTCCATCAGCTCTCCTCAGTCAGAGTCCTGGTCTGGAACAAACAGAGCTAGTCAGGCTCCACATCTGGTAAAAAACATGTAGTTTGTCTTATTTTTGCCATTTATTTCCAGGTTAATGAAAATGTACCATCTTTGTTTGTCTTGTATATTAACAAACACTGGTAGTATGTGGCAGCAGTATTCTAATAGAAGTGGCAGTGAGTGTGATGATCACTTCAGAGTCAGGCTCAATCTGCCCCATGACAGACATCCTTCACCCAGCAGGGCCACCATCAGCTCCTCCATCAGGCAGGGCCTCCAGCATGGCTCCTCCACCCGCTCCTTCAGCCATGAATTCCTGGTCTGGGTATAAACAGAGTCTCAGCAGTAGTCCACCTGGGGACGCAACACACACTACCTCCTGCATCTGAGGTTCACCTGTAAAATGGAAGACATATGTAAATGATTGTAGCAGCCCTAGTAACAATAAGGGCTCATAACTCTAACATAACCCCAGTATGAATGACCTCTATTCACAGCTTGGCACAGATTTAATGTCATAAGATTATAAAAACCCTTCCTTGATAACTAGTCACCCGAGGGTTTTGGTGTTTCAGATGAGCTTGGCGATGGTTACCCTCTGGTCCGGTGTTGCCGGCCCCTGGTCTCCAGCCTCAGTCTTCGGTCCATCCTGGCGCAAGAAGACTCCGTTTCCCAGCCACGCCATCCTGCTGCTGCCAGCCTCCGGTCCCCCGCCGCTCAGCCTCGCCTTTCAACTACAGCAGCAGGTTTATTAGCATTTGCCCAACAATAAACTTATCCGAACAGAGTTGCAATTATTTTGACTATTCTTTAATAACTCAAGCCGAGAAAAGACGGGAGAGAACAGGCAAGAGCTTCCCGTTTTGAGAATAAAGACAGAGCAGTCCACAAGTTTAAAGAAGAGGTTCTGCCCATGCATTGAAACTGACCTGAGAATATTCTCCTCACACAACAGAGCACTGACCTGTTCTGGAGGACTTCTGACAGGAGGTGGAGGTCTGGCTCTGGGTGAGGAGGTGGAGGTCTGGCTCTGGGTGAGGAGGCAGACACCTTGAGACAAACTACATGTTACCTTTTTAACCTTCTACAGTTCTAGAGATTCTACAACTGTAACATGTAGGAAATACGGCCATTTATTTTTAGCTTTGATATTATTCAGTTAGTAACTCCAAAGTCATTATTTACCGTCATTCCATTTGGTAGGGTTTAACTTCTGTGACAATTAATGACACCAGATATTTAGACTGTACAAAAGCTGAAGTATCAATGAACACTCAACAGTATCAATATTAAATGAAATATACTCAGCCATATTCAGGTGCTGGGTTCTTTTGCTCACTAGGTTGCTGTTGTTGCCTTTTGCAGGTCATACAATCTCCAATGACTGTTCTGGTGGCAGAGTTGGCATGTGGTATCCAGAAGCGGTGCCGGAGAGTTGATAGCATATGATTTCTGCCCCCATGTCCAACTTTATGATGGATGTGACGCAGAATTAGTGTGGCGATTTGGCTGCTTTTTGGAAGAATCATTGGATGTTTTGTTTCTTTGGGGGGAGCCGACCTGCTCAACCTACCACCAACTCTCAGGACTCCATCCACCATTGCAGGATCCAGCTTGTACAGATTGCTAGCTTTCTTCAAAGTGCCTTTAGTTAAGGCTTCGATTTCGTCTGGATAAGATTGCCTCTGCACAAAACAGACAATGGCTTTTTCCGCTTTCTCCAAATCGCTCACTGTCAGTTTGGGAATGTTTGGTTTTACTTGCTGCTTCAGTTTGCGCTCCTGTTTAGCTTGACCCTGAGTTGTGGTCATTCTTTGTCCTCTCAGCTGAAGAAGTAGTTCTTTTATTTTTAATATCCATGCTACAGCTCCACGCTTGGGGAGTAACGGACTACATGTAACGGCGTTACGTAATTAGGATACAAAAAAACAGTAACTGTATTCCGTTACAGTTACAAAAAAAAAAGACGTAATCAGATTACAGATACATTTGGAAAAAAATGGGATTATTAGTTGGATTACAATTAAAATATATGATGATGATTGATGAATTAATTAATATAACACTTGCCAATGCCGCAATGCCGTGTGGTGCACGCGCACACACATTACTACAGTTCACGACAAGTCAGTCACAACGACGCTCTGCTCTCAGGTGAAGCCTCGGCTCATTATGGCCTCGAGCGCTAGAGAAAAAAATGCTTTCACTGCGTGGAATATTCGCCATTACTTTGCCTCTAAAGAAGAAAGGGAAACAACATCACTGTACAGTGCAAGCTATGCCTCCCAGCTGTGCACACACTGTCATCGTCCAAGGACTCCACGTCTAATTTGAAGAAATATTTAATGGTAAGCGAAACTGCGAACGTTAGCTAAGTTAGCTACACAGAAGCTAAAGTTAACATTAGTTAGCCTGCTAGCCAGGCTCGGGCTGTCATTATAAAAGCCTCTTCCAATGTAGACGCGCGACATGCGCGCTCGTTAAAGCGGCGCGTATCCGCGTGCATCGGTGCGACGGCGACGCCGTTTCCCCCCCCCCCCCGTGCGTGTCCGTGGAGCTGTGTGCCGCGGACATGCACGGTTCCCTACGTTGCTGTGTCAGGCAGGTGTCTCCCACGGAGCTCTGCCCCGTTTCAGAGGTGAAGGAGAGACGTCGCTTCCGCGATGTAGAATATGTTCAATTCAAAAAGTGAAACCAACACATTATATAGGCCTATATGTCCATAACACACTGAATGAAATGAAACATCCCATGTCTATATTTATTCAGTTTATTGTAATAGTAATAATTATGACTAACATTCAGTGAAGACCTAAAAATCTGTATCTCCAAAATGGAAATATTGCAAAGGATTTCCCCCCCCCCCGGGAAATTCCTCTCTTTTTTGGTCCTGACCCGTTTCCCTGATTTTAAAGAAGCAGATTTTTGATTGCTTTGTAAACTGTTTTACAGTTTTCGAGTTATATTTTTGTGTTCTGTTGTACACAGAATTAAAAGTCATCTTATGGACATTTCTTCTTTCTTGTCTTTATTTGCATTTGTATTGAGGTAATCCAAAAGTAACGTAAAGTAATCAAGTTACATTACTTTAATATTGTGGTACTTGGATTACGTTACTGACTACATTTTTTAACAGGTAATTTGTAACTGTATCGGACTACATTTTTAAAGTAACCCTCCCAACCCTGTACAGCTCTCATTAGGTCTGTCCACTTGGAAAAATAGCTCAGAAGCTTACTTGTGGGACATTCACTGTCTTTCAGCACTACGGCATTGGCAGAAATCTTGGTGTTGACCTCAGGGTCGTCGTCAAGAAATCCCTCCATTTGTATTGTTCCTGGCCATTGTGATTGAGGTTTGGAGAGGAAGCATGGGCCATTGATCCACAACTTAGACTGGAGGAATACATCAGCCTTGAAGCCACGTGATGCGGCATCTGCTGGATTTAGCTTGGAACTTATGTGCCGCCATTGTGCCCCTTCTGACAGCTCTCGAATGATGGAAACACAATTTGCCACATATGTTTTGAATCGTTTGGTGTTACTGGCAATGTACTGAAGAACTGTCATGCTGTCAGACCAGAAAACAGGCTCTTCCATGATGATTTCTAGCTCTGTTTGAAGCATCTTGTTGATGCGCACAGCTAAGACTGCAGCTCCAAGTTCCAGCCTGGGTATGGTTGTTTTCTTAAGTGGCGCTACTCTGGCCTTTCCCATGACGAAAGCAATGCTCACCTCTTTCCTGGTGTTCGTCAGCCAAAGGTAAGATACTGAGCCATACCCCATTTCACTGGCATCACAGAAATGATGCAACTGTGCTGCTGCTATTGCTCCAAAGATTGTGGGTGCAAAGCTTCTGGTGATATTAAATGCATCCAACAAAGTTAGGCTACTCAGCCACTTTTGCCATACTTGAGCCATTTCTTGCGGGATTTGGTCATCCCAACCCAGCTTTGTTTTGCACAACTCCTGCAAGATTTGTCTTGCAGGGAGAATAACTGGTGCCAGGAAGCCAAGTGGGTCATATATTGAGCTTACTATGGACAGAATGCCTTGTCTGGTCATTGAGTGGGGTTTTACCTCAATACTGAACGTGAAGGTATCCTGTTCTACATTCCATTGAGCTCCAAGCGCTCTTTCCATGGGAAGCTGATCTTTGTCCAGGTCCAGTGTTTTAACTCCTTTAGCTCTCTGATCTTCGGGGATGGCTGCCAGGACGGAGCGATGGTTGCTCACCCATTTGTTGAGCCGAAATCCCCCTTTGGCGCACAGGTGCGTGAGGTTCTCATAGAGATATGTTGCTTGATCCACAGTAATTACAGCTTTTAAGCAGTCGTCAACGTAGCAGTTCTGCCGGATGGTGTTTACAATCTCAGCTGCATAATCATTTTGGTTGTCATCCGCTGTCTTCAACAGGGCAAATGTGGCACAACTTGGGGAAGAGACAGCTCCAAAGATGTGCACTGTCATCTTGTGCTCCACCAGCTCTTGTGTAACATCTCCGTCTGGCCACCAGAGAAAGCGCAGATAGTTTACATCCTCTTTTGCCACTCTCATCTGGTGGAACATTCCCTCAATGTCAGTCATAATAGCTATGGGGCCCTGGCGGAAACGAAGCAATACGCCTACCAGTGAATTTGTTAAGTCAGGGCCTTGCAGCAGCTCTTTGTTTAGAGATGTTCCACCGTACACGGATGCACAATCAAACACCACGCGCAAAGTCCTTTTGCGTGGGTGGTAGACTCTGTGCTGTGGTATAAACCATGCTTTTCCACTTTTATGTTCCAACTGGTCTTGTGGTATGACTTCTGCGTATCCTTTTGCTACAACATCCTTCATGATTTCTTCAACAGGTGCTGTGCTCTTTGCTGGGCTACAGCTCTGTTGTTGGGAAGATTCACATTATCCTTACGAAAGGGGAGCTTTAAGCTGTAATGGCCATTTTGCAGTACAGCTGAGCTTTGACACTTTGTCCATAAACTGTTGGTCTTCCACAGACATCACTTTATTGTCCAATCCAGAGATTTTGTAGCTAGACACTGGCTTCTCTTGACCCATTGTCCTGCTTCCTTCCATCAGCATTTAGTTGTTGCATCAACTCCTCTGTGCAGAATGTTGCAGTGCTTCCTCCATCCAAGAAGGCATATGTTTGCACAGCTTTTGTTCCCTTACCCAATTTTACCTTTACTGGGACTATTGAGCAGTGCACTCTGGCTAATGCCAGCCCCAGTGTGGCTACCAGCGTGGAAACCAAGGCATTGGACATGGATGCTTCTATGAGTTGCATCCTAGCTGGTGGCTCTCTTTACTGTCTTATGTTTCTATATGCAAGATGGTTGGATGGGTCTTGTGGCAGGCTTTACATGTCATACGATTTTTACAGTACTTGCTCATGTGTCCTTTTTCCAGGCATCCGAAGCACAATCCATTGGCTCTCATGAATTCCACCTTTTCTTTGTTGGGTTTTCCTTTAAACAACATACATGTTTCCATTGAGTGGTCTTTGCTACAAAACGGGCAGGGTATTTAATGGCATTCTTTGTTATTTGTTTATGCTCCACTTCCATCCTACTTTTTGCATTTTCAAAGACAGGGGTGACGGTGGTGGCAAAACTGCTTCTCCTGCTGGACCATTTTGGTACCTTGAGTTTGGCTCTATTTTCCACTGATAGTGGCATATTTATTTCACCAAACATGGGATCCAGTAGAGCACGAGTTTTCTTCTCAATGAATTGGAGGAAATCTTCAAACTTTGGACGTCTGCATTGCCTTTCCTGAATATCACAGACGACTGTTCTCCAGTTATCACGCAGCTTAAAGGGTAACTTTTGTTGTAGCGTTATAGCTATCGTCAAGACGAAGGAGGCAGGAGCACATCAGAGACACACCAGCTGTTAGGTCCAGGAAACGTTGGTCTGCTTTATTGTCACCATGACAACTATAACATTCTAAAGTCACTAGCAGGACTTATCTCTACATCTCCCTTTTCCAGTTAGTTTCCAAGAGAGACCTTATTTAAAGCGTCTGACTAGACATGAGGAAACTATCCAATAAACACAACTTTTCTAGTTGTAACAATTAACCAATAGTCATATATACATTCATAACTTAAAGTTCATATTTAAATTCAAGCAAACTCTAAAATCTTTTCATTTAGGTTATTCAAACAATTCTTCTCTAATATTAAACTATTATTATTATCACTATTTTACACATTATACGATCACAGTCACTTTTTTCTTTTCTTTCTTTTTTTTTTTTTTTTTTAAACACACAATATATACATTTCTGTCTCAAGAGCCCAGGCTCTTCCACTGAGTGAGGGAATTATTGTTACCCAGCATTCACTCAGGGTAGGTGTTCACATCTTCTCATAGTTCAAGCGAACTGGAGCTGTCCTGATTCTGGCTGGATAGCGTCTCTCGTTCACTGAAGTGTGTCTGTGACTTAAGTCACACCTCTCAGGGGTGACGGATGTGTCAGTAGATCTAGCAGGATCGTCTCTCGTTCACTGAAGTGTGTCTGTGACTTAAGTCACACCTCTCAGGGGTGACGGATGTGTCAGTAGATCTAGCAGGATCTGTCGCTGGAGTGTTGTTTTCCGATGACAGGTCAGGGATCTCGGTGGGTGTGGCAGGCGCCACTGGAGTCTGCGAGAGATGGAATCTGTTCCTCCGCAGGCTGCCTCTTGAAGTCTCCACGATGTAGGATCTGGGTGTTCCTGCAGTGGACACCACGGTGCCTCTCTGTTGCGTGTCCTTGACCCACACATGGTCGCCGGGTTGCAGGTCTGGCATGTCACGTGCTGCGTGGCGACGGTTGTAGTTCTGCTGCTGTTTTTGTCTGTAGCTTTGCTCCTTTCTTTTCAAGTCCTCCATATCTGTACGTGAGGGGTTGAGCTGGGAGGGAAGGACAGGAACTGTTGTGCGGATCTTCCTCCCCATGAGTAGCTCTGTGGGACTGTATCCATTGGCCAGAGGAGCAGAACGATAGGCCATCAGGGCCAGATAGGGGTCACTGGATTTCTTGAGGAGATTTTTAATCGTCCTCACAGCCCGCTCTGCCTCTCCATTGCTTTGTGGGAAGTGTGGACTGGAGGTGACGTGGCTGAAGCTCCAATCCTGTGCAAACTTCTGAAAAGTCTCTGATGCAAACTGTGGGCCATTGTCTGTGCGCACCACTTCTGGTATGCCATGACGAGCAAAGATGACTTGACATGTTCAATCACAGCCTCTGATGTTGTGAAAGTTAACTTTGCTACTTCAAAGAAGCGAGAATAATAATCCACAATGATTAAATACTGTTTGTTTTTCATTTGAAACAGGTCTGCTCCTACTGTAGACCACGGCCTTTTCGGGAACTCAGTGGGCAACATTGTTTCTCTCAGGGTTGTTCTCTCTCTGGCGCATGTATCACAACTCTCTATCAGTTTTGTCAGTTCTTTGTTGAGTCCAGGCCACCACCGAACTCTTGGCTCTCTCCCTGCATTTGGTTATGCCGAGATGACCCTCGTGCAGCTTGGCTAGAATATCTGCTCTGAGCGATGGTGGGATGACGAGTCTGCTGCCGTAGAGAAGCAAGCCACTTTGAACTGTCATTTCTCCTTGAAATGGCAAATATGGCTGGAGCACCTGGCCTATTGAAAACTTGTCTGGCCATCCTTCTGCACAATACTGTTTTATCTGTCTCAGTATGTCGTCATTGTCCTGTTGTGTCTGTATTTCTTTTAGCCTTTTCTCTGTTGCTGGTAGGCTAGCAATGATGGAGTCGGCGTACAAGTCGGTCTCCTCTTCTGACAGCCCTGCAGGCGTGCTGTTTTCAGGTGCTCTAGACAGCACGTCTGCAGTCGCTATCTCTTTTCCTGGCACATGAGATATTGTGTAGGAAAATCTCATGAGCCGCATGCGTAGACGCTGGATGCGTGGTGGCAACTCATCAAGGCTTTTTGAGCCCAGCAGTGGGACGAGAGGTTTGTGGTCTGTCTCTATGTGAAAGGTTTTCCCGATGAGGAACTCTGCAAACCTCTCACAGGCCCATGTGGAAGCAAGAGCCTCCTTCTCAATCTGAGCATACCTCTGTTCAGTGCTGCTGAGTGCCCTTGATGCATATGCCACTGGTTTCCACTTTGCTGTGCTGTCTTGCCGCTGGAGGAGAACAGCACCCATGCCATATGATGAGGCATCTGCTGAGACAAGCGTGTCAATGTTTGGGTTATACAGAGCTAGACCTGGAGGAGTAGTCAGGTCCTCTTTTATGCTGTCAAAAGCCTGCTGCTGTTGCGGCCCCCAAATCCACATATTTGATTTTTTGATCAGTTCTCTGAGTGGGTGAGTTTTCTCAGCTAGGTGAGGCATGAATTTACCAAGGTGATTAGTCATCCCCAGGAAGCGTCTCACCTCACTGACATTTCTGGGCTCCTTCATGGATTTTACAGCGCTCACCTTGTCTGGGTCTGGACTGACCCCTGCTGACTCGATGATCTGCCCCAGAAACTTTATCTTGCTTTTTGAAAACTCACATTTGTCGTTCAGTGTCACTCCTGCACTCTGCAGCCGTGAGAGTGTCTTCCGCAGCCTCTCATCGTGTTCTGCCTGACTGGCTCCCCAGATGAGCACGTCATCCATGTGGCACACAGTACCATCTATGCCCTCTAGGATCTGCTGCGTGAGTTTCTGAAAATGTTCTGGTGCTGATGAGATGCCAAAACATAGACGATTGTAGCAGTACCGTCCGAACGGAGTGATGAACGTGGTCAGCAGAGAAGATTCCTTGGAAAGTGGAATTTGCCAGAATCCTGAGTTGGCATCCAGCTTTGAGAAGACTTTGGCCCCGGTGAGCTGTCCAAGAGTGTTCTCTACCGAGGGAAGTTGATGTCTCTCTCTCTCTACTGACTTATTCAGCTGTGTGAGGTCAGTGCAGATCCTCACAGCTTCTCGTGCGCGTTTAGGAACGACCACCATGGGCGCACACCATGCTGTGGGCTGCTCCACTTTTGTGATGACACCTTGCTGCTCCATGCGATTTAGCTCAATTTTGACTTTGGGAAGGAGGGGAAGTGAGACTCGTCTAGGTGTTGAGACTGCAAAAGGCTTTGCATCTTCCTTGAGAACGATGGTGTACTCACCCCCCATTTTTCCGAGTCCAGAGAAGAGCTTTGGGAATTCTTGCTTCACCACCTCGCTTGTATCCAGGCTGACGTTGTCCAGCCTGACGACCAGCTGCAGCTCTGTGGCGGCTGCTCGGCTTAGCAGCGGTGTCCTCAGCCCATCCACAACATATACAGTCTCTTTCTTGGTTTTATTTCTCTTTTTGAGAGTGGCTTTGAACTTGCCCATCACTTTCAGAGGGTTTCCTCCTGGCCCTTTAAGAACCATTGTAGCTTTTGATAGCTGACCGTACTGGCCCTCGTCGTACAGTTTTTTGGGTATGGCTGTCACATCTGCGCCAGTGTCAATTTTAAACACTGCTTTGTGGTCATCCATTTTTACCTCAGTCATCCAGGGACCAGCACTGTCCTCTGTCTCTGTTGACATTGAACCCAGGAAAGAAACTCCATATTCTTCATCACTATCCTCTGTGTGTGACATTGTGGCCATATTCACCTCATGTAACTTTTTTGACCTACAGACTCGAGCATAATGTCCTTTTTTTCTGCACTGGTTGCATGTTGCATCTTTTGCTGGACATTGGTCTTGGCTGTGTCCTCTTGTGTCCCCACACCTTTTGCATGGTCTGTTCTGGGCTTTACTGAACACTGGTTTGGACCATGGCTGAGCCTGTTTTGTTTTTGCACCACCGCGCTGTTGTGCGTGCATGCTGTCCAGCTGTGTGTTCATCATGTCTCCTTTGCAGTTAGCTTTTAGCAGTTCGTTTTGCTTTTTCACCTGTTCACTCTGTTTAACTAGAGTGACAGCTTTCTGTAGTGTCAGTTCAGGATCCAGCTGTAATCTCTCTGATAGACGTTTGTCTCTCAGACCCACGACCAGTCTGTCTCTCACCATCTCGTCATGTAACGCGCCGTATCCGCAGTGCTCCGCCAGGCAATGTAACGCAGTGATGAACGAGTCAGAGAATTTCTCCGGTGGAGCAACTTGAAACTGGTTCATGATGAACGCTGTCGATCCGCTGCCTGGTAACAATGCTGTTCAGCTACAAAGTTACTAACGGTTTCCTTCCGCGCAGCGGTTGGCAACACTAACACTAAAAAGACACTTTTTTTTCACGAAAAAATAACAAACCGCCAGCTGACGTTTCACTTGGCTACTAAATAACTTCTGAATAATTAACTTCTGACACCATGTTGTAGCTTAGCTATCGTCAAGACGAAGGAGGCAGGAGCACATCAGAGACACACCAGCTGTTAGGTCCAGGAAACGTTGGTCTGATTTATTGTCACCATGACAACTATAACATTCTAAAGTCACTAGCAGGACTTATCTCTACAACTTTGATGCAATTATCCTCAGGTTTGCTGCATTTTCCAGTTCCTCCACGTAGTCAATTCCTGACAAGGTGTTGTAGCAGCTTCGGAGAAAGATTGAATATGCTCTTAATGCAGGGCCGTCGTCTGGTTTTATAGCCGTCCAATTTAATGTTTTGCTCATGAATGCCATTGTGATCTTCATCTTGTTTCCAAAATGCCACTCAAGCTGCTTCCTTGCTTCATTATATCCACTTTCCACATCCATATGCTGACAGCTGCGTACAATTTGTCTTGGCTGCCTCACGGTGTACTGCTCCAGGTAGTAGAGTCTATCTTGCATATTGTTGTTTTGTTTTCTATGCCTTGCTCAAAGCCTCTAATGAATGAATGGAAGTGCAGTGGGTCACCATCAAAGCTGGGAATCTCTCTAACGGGCAGGAGGGAGGCTTTCTGCTGTTTTATTAACATTTCAGTTTTGTCATTCTGCCTTTTCATTACGTCTACAACATTTTCTGGGCTACTTGTTCTTGCATCAATACGGCTCTTAATTGGGGCAGTGATTGGTTCAGATTTCGGTGTACGATGTTGGGGGTTTTGCAATTTAGCATGTGGGGGTTGAGATAAGGCGGAGCCACGTTGACTTGTGCGGCTGTTTGCTTTCGAACTCACTGAGCCAGCTCCGGCTTGCCGTAGTACTTTTGCTTTGGCTTCCGCGGCTACCAGTTCAGCTGTTAATGCAAGCGTTTCTTGCTTGGCCTTTATCTTTGCCTCCTCCATGTCCAATGCATGCTTTTGTTCCAACATTTTGACTTTGACGCTCAGAGCAGCGCGCTCAGCCTCGGCTTCTACGCAGGCGGTTGTTTATGATTTGGAGCCGCTGGCGCATAATGACACTTGTGACACGTTACGGCCAATCTCACTGCATGCTTGTTCTTCATCGTCATTATCGACTTGTTCACTTAAAGCATTTATGTCATCCACTTCTTCCCGAGACTCTTCACCATCATCATCCTTACACATCCATAAGCGAACGGTTGTTAGGAATTCTTTGATTTCGATTAACTTTGGCTCATACCAATGCATATGATAATCAACCTCTAGCAGTGATTGCACATCCACTTGCAGGTCCATAAAGTTTTTTTAACAGCTCATTGAATGTGTCCAGATGTTTACTCACATTTTCTTTATCGTCATTTGTCTTTATCATATGAAGCACTTCATTCTTTTTTCTCGTCAGTGCGCCGAGCTTTCCTCTGCGTGATTTAATTGTTTGCAACAATTTACTTTCTGGGTCCACACCTTGATCAGTATCGCTTTCCATTTCCACCTCTTAACTTTCACACAAATATTGGCATAGGCAGTGAGCAGTGATGGCTTCCAACGAAAGACCTGACGAGGCTTCACCGGGCACCGGCGGTCTGTTCAGCTCGGTACTCACGGTAGACAGTTGTCAAACATTTCCCATTCGTCAGCCGAGAGCAGGACTTTAGTGCTGCAAACTTGTCCAATCCATTTTCCAGTCAGTCCAGAATCAATATAATTTTGACTTAATGTCACGGTATCCGAGTCGAGTGATGCCTCCGGGGCATTAACTGTGGTGTTTGAGAAACGCACTCCAAAACGTAGTTTTCTTCCATCCAAGAAGTATTTATTTTCGAACAAAGGGTTTCCAAAAATGGGTAAAAAGGGTTTCAAAATAACAAAAAAACTCTTAACTTAACGAAAAGCTTAAGGTACTTGAAAACTAACACTTAAGACTAGAGCCGGACTGACACGGGCTGCCATTCTCGAGTGCATTTACAGGTGGCACAAACCACGCCCCCTGCCATCTAATCACTCAATTAACATTTAACATTATCAGTAAACATTACAACAATTAATACACACATATTAAACTTAAGGTAAAGGATGGCTGTAACAGTTTCCTTACCACCTCAGCTGAAGAGCACAACTTTAGCTTGGAGAGCGTCCTAGTTGGAATAGTTCCCAGATATGTTCTGATTTAAGCGAACCAATCGTCCAGGTTCAGCTACTCCTGTACGAAGGAATACAGTTCAGCCTGAGAAGACGTGCATCTGGGATCAAGATAGGATCCACAGGGCTCTCCAACAATCCATCCAGGTAGGAAGAACCTCCTTACTAACGGTCTGAAGGTCATCTAGAATATCCATTGAGGTCCGTTTCCAATTCCAGACTGTCCAAGTAGTCCTAGTTTGCTGTCAACGATCTGAACATGTCGTTTGCAACCTATTACACTTGATTTGGATACTCTCCTTCCTGCCCAGTGTGTAGATATCTCTCCGGAGCATCGCTCCGGGCTCTTCATGTCTGCTGGAGGCCGCATGTAAACTTGTGGCCGTCCATCAGGTAAGATTTAGTTGACCATTCCAATACCCCAAGCCAACTACAAAGTCCCCCGTATGAACATTACCACTGTCAAAGCAAGCTTGACGCACACACGTAGAACCCAGGACACATGGGTAGAACCCCATGCCAGGTGGAACCTGGACACACGGGTAGAACCCCATGCCAGGTGGAACCGGACACACGGGTAGAACCCCATGCCAAGTGGGACCCCCACACACGTAGAACCCCATGCCAAGCGGGATCCCCACACACGTAGAACCCCATGCCAGGCGGGACCCCCACACACGTACAGAACCCTTGCCACGCACGCAGAGAACCCTTGCCACGCACGCACAGAACCCTTGCCACACACACACACATACACAACCTATATGCCAGGGAGAATCCTAGCGATGCTCACAAATGAACGATTTCAATCTCATGTCATCCCACACGCCGCAGAGCCACAACACTCACGCAGGGTAAAAACCTCATGCCAAATAATGTTCCACCATCCAACCCCAGCTCTCCTGCCAGGACACCCAGAGCAACCAATGTCTCCAGAGACGGAAATGATGAACAACATTCTTCAGTTGCGTCCCACATTGGTGATGGATTATGCTTGCCGTCTCCAAAAGGTGTCCCTGGTTGATTCCACGTCTCTGAAGTCATGTCTTTGTAGTCCAGTGGTTTCCTGAATGAGGGGCCTTCACAGATTCAAACCATGCAGCTTTAGTAAGCCCAAGGACAGGAAGGAGGTAATCTGCTCAGAAGACCACCCAGGGGAGGGGGGTGGCTTTTGAGGAGTAGGCGCCATCTTGGAATGTCCCCCCGACTACAATCTTCTTGGAATTGAAACTATTCCTGAGGAGTCACGATGCACGGAGGGGAACGTTGAATGTGTTCCATGGTACTGTGTCAGACTGAAGTTGTGTTCTACTCGTTGAGATGAGACACCCTGACATCTCCCCCTGGCTTTTCTCCTTCTGAATCCCTGTCTCCATGTTAAAAGAAGATTCTAGTGCATGTAACTGACGTCACAACAGATTCTCAAACACTCGGTTTCCCCCGAGGGGGCGTGTCTACAGACCTAGAGTAGAGTAGTAGTAGAGTTCAGACAGCGCAGTATCCCAGCATGTACCTCTGCTCACTCAGACCACACCCTCATCAGTAAAGCAACACTCACGTGAGGAAGATGAAGAGCTCAGGAGAGTAGTGGGAAAGAATACTGAAGACATCAGAACCCAACCCATTACTCCAGCTTACAACACTAACTTAGAACCTGTAACCATTTTTACAAACCATTAAAACCAACATAAACCAAACGCCCAAGTAACCATGAAACACTTAAACATCCTTACTATTCAGATCACCTATCAGCTAACAGGTTAACTCACCGGGAAGCCAAAATACATCAAGGTGCCCAAGAGTAATTAACTAATCCAGCTTTTTAAATATAAGTTATTCTAATTATTTGACTGTCATTAGTCAAGAGTGATTTACTTCTTACTTTGACAAATTTGAATGTATAGTATCTAAAATGTTACTTTCACATAGTATATAATCATTTCAATTTCAAATGTGTGTTAAACACAACACAATCCCCGATTTCCTTCACACACATTATCAGTGATTTATATTCAACATACAAGTCAACTCAGTTGTGCTGTTACACATTTCGACTCACATCAGGTCCAGATGAGATGCATCTCTTTACTTCAGAAAGTCTTTAACCTGTGAAACTGTAAGAGATGACAAATACATCACAACAGAACTCAACAGAACATTACACACACATTCTGGTTTCTGGGAACACAACAACATACCGCGTTTGAGACACGCTACACTGCCAAACAGTGGAGGACGTCAACGTGCTGTCCGGTTTCCTATTAAGTTTAAGTCACCAGATGCAACCAATTAAGTAATTAAGAAAACCACTTGGCACGCGAGCTGCGGCAGCTGAGCTAATTAGTCAAACTCAACGCAGGTTCGACGCCCTCTGGTCGCCTTGGTAATAGTGAGAGAGTCTATTTCAGCTCTGTGTTTTATCTTAAATGACCTCCCTCAATTTAATTAAATGGATGAGTCTGATTTGACTGATTTAGATTCATACTTCAAAACGAAGAAAGTCTTTATTTAAATCATCTTACTGTGTGTGTAGTGAGCGGATTTGGACAGCAGAGGGTGATGTTTCCACACGAAAACATCTGCTCTCTGCGCGCTCTGCGAGATACCGTCTCCATAGCAAACCGTAACTTGGCAGCATCCCTGAACGGCCCTTTGAGGAGTGAGAAGGAAGCGCTCATCAAAGAGAACCGGAGGAGACAACTCATTCACTGGTTAAACCGGAGTCATCGCCACACACCACACACTTTAACACACACACACACACACACACACACACACACGCACACGCACACGCACATGCACACGCACACGCACACGCACACGCACACCATACAGACACACACCATACAGACATACACGAATACACCATATAGATTGACACCATATGCACGTACACACCACAGATACACCATATAGATTCACACACAATATACACACAACGTATAGATACAAACCATATGCACACAAACACGATAGATAACCATTTATATACACGCACACACCATATAGATACACACCATAAAGATAAACACACAAAATAGACACACACCAAAAATGTACTTAATATAGATACAAACTATATAGATACACACACGCACACGCTCCATACAGTTCTGGTCACTCCTCCTCTCTCTTCTCCTTCTCCCCACTAATCCTTTTCTCTCCTCACTCCCTTATCCGTCTCTCTTCCTCGCATATAGTTCTGTATTTTTATTGCATCTACGTGTTTTTCACATTTATCTTACATTCAGTGTATTCTCTGCTTTTACACATCCGTTCTATGCTTTAGTTTGACTAACTATTTCACCCGGGATTAAAATATAATTCGGAAGTCCAATCTGGAGATAAATCGACGTAGCGATGATAGCTCGAGCCCGTTTCTAAGGAAATCATTTCTAATAATTCCTTTTTTAATATCTTTGGATTTTTATAAAGTTAACGAGAGTGGGAGGAAGAGCGAGAAGAGGAGGCCCAGGACTCCTCCTGATGGTGGAGGCCAGCACCTCCTCCTGGTGGTGGAGGCCAACACCTCCTCCTCCTGGAGGCCCGCACCTCCACCTCCTGGTGGTGGAGACCCACACCTCCACCTCCTCCTCCTCTTCCTCCTCCACCTCCTCCTCCCTCCACCTCCTCCTCCACCTCCTCCTCCTCCTCCTTCCTCCTCCTCCTCCTCCTCCTGCCTCCTCCTCCTTCCTCCTCCTCCTCCTCAGACCTTCGATTTGAACATCAAAGGACTCCGTATTATATCTAGAATGGAATCTTCAATAACACCATATCGGCGCAGAGGAAGAACACCGGTATCAATAGAATGGTACACCTTCCTCACCTTCCTCATCCTCACACTCTCTCGTTATACAGAGCCTGTAGTTTGCAAATACAACACATGGCAGAACTTTTGGTAGACAAGCAAACCCACAAACTGATTCGACCTTTGAGCTTGTGGACCGGCAACAGAGACCTATTCTTTCAAACAACACAACTCTCCACACATACCACACACACACACACACACACACACACACACACACACACACACACACACACACACACACAACACACACATCAACACACACATCACACACACACACCACCAGCACACCACACCACAAACACACACATCTTATGTGGATCCGGTGGGTGCCTCACATCAGGTCCTCACAGCTACCAGCTCCCTTCATTGTCCGACACAACTCCATTACTCGATGGCAACAAAAAGACTGTGTGGGACATGAAACATCTCGCTGGCAGGGAGACCTCCTCTCTCTCTCTGTCTCACTGGTTCTTGTCTTCTGTTGTGTGTATGCTCTCTCTCTCTCTTCTCTCTCTCTCTCTCTTATCTCTCTCTCTTCTCTCTCTCTCTGCTCTTCTTCTCTCCTTCTCTCTCTCTCTCTCTCTCTCTCTCTCTCTCTCTCTCTCTCTCTCTCTCTCTCTCTTTCTCTCTCTCTCGCTCTCTGCCCCTCTCTCTCTCTCTCTCCCTCCCCCCTCTCTCTCTCTCTCTCTCTCTCTCTCTCTCTCTCTCTCTCTCTCTCTCTCTGAGCTTAACTCCCAGTCACCCAGTCATCAGTGAGGCTTTCTGCCAGCCTGAATGAGGACCTCAGTGGGGCCTCCTGGTCCCACTAGAAACTCTAGTATTGTCTACAGTAGAACCAGTCTACGAACCAGCCAACAGTATAACTAGTATAGTCTACAGTAGAACCAGTTTACAGTAGAGCCAGTCAACAGTAGTCACAGTGCAGTAGCTCACTGTGGAGGACAGTGAGATAAGGTGGAATCTTCTGGGCGGGGGGGCTCCATATCGTCCATCTCTGTCAGCAGGCGTTTAGCCTCCGCCTGAGCACTGCCAGGCTGAGCTCCAGAGAGAACGAAGACCTAAGGGGGGGGGCAGCTGCTTCCACCACACCAGTTATTTCCAGAGTTCAAGAGAAGGAAACATTTCAATTTGAACGCTTGGCACCTGGGCTGGATGAAGTGTCCATTCATAAAGCTGTTTACACTATCTACTTCTACTAATAATATTTAAGCAACGTAATGTTGATGTCTGACGTGTTCATGAAGAGAACATCAATGTCCAGAAAGCAGTGAACTGTCCCAGTATTGTATCATGTTTTGAGAGAATATACTGGTCACTGAGTCCTTATGGTTCAGGTACCAGAATATTACCAGAATGTTACTATAATGTTACCAGGATACTACTGGAATGTTACCTGAATCCAAACCCTCTGTCAAATACAAGAGGACAATGGTGTGTGTGTGTGTGTGTGTGTGTGTGTGTGTGTGTGTGTGTGTGTGTGTGTGTGTGTGTGTGTGTGTGTGTGTGTGTTGTGTGTGTGTGTGTGTGTGTGTGTGTGTGGTGTGTGTGTGTGTGTGTGTGTGTCTTGTGTGTGTGGTGTGTGTGTGTGTGTGTGTGTTGCGTGTGTGAGCGTGTGTGTGTGTGTGTGTTGTGTGAGCGTGTGTTTGTGTCTGTCAGGATGCATGGGCCCCTCATCCCTCATGGCCCCTCCTCTCCTCCACCCAGGGGCTTCCCACTGAATTATTACCCAGAATGCAACACGGGATCCTCTGCTAAGATGCCCGGGAGCTGTCTCTACCTCCAGCAGGACTCTGACATCTCTCTCTCTCTCTCTCTCTCTCTCTCTCTCTCTCTCTCTCTCTCTCTCTCTCTCTCTCTCTCTCTCTCTCTCTCTCTCTCTCTCTCTCTCTCTCTCTCTCTCTCTCTCTCTCTCTCTCTCTCTGAATAGATAGATTGATGGATTCATATATACATAGAGACTGAGAGGAAGTGTGAGAAAGGGCCCTTGGGGACCGGCTAGTTACGCTCGTTTCCTCTGCAGCTCAGTGAATGAACGACCGGTTTAAACGGTAACTTTGGGGTGGGGGATGGGGGAGCCTACCTCTCCAGCCCACCCTACGGGACGAGGGGTGGAGTTATGTCGGTCCAATGAAAGGTTTAATATACTAGTATATTAACATGGACGATGTATATTTACATGCAGGGTGTTACAGGAACGATAATAGTATCGTAACATGGAGGATGCGATAGTAACATACTAGTATAGTAACATGGAGGATGTTGGGTTATGCTGTATACACACACATAACAGGTCTTGGATCATATGTCTATTAGCAGCATCTGGCATCTCCATGGTGACCTGCCAGGGCGGACATTAGGGACGAGTGATTGGCTGACCCAGCAGGAAGTGATTGATTGACCCAGCAGGAGGCGGACCAATGAGAGCCTCCTGAGTGGGGAGGCGGCAAACAGGAGGAGAGGATGAAGGCCATCACGGGATAAAGTTTGGATCAGTTCATCTTCTGGTACCTAGCTCCGACCTCTATCTCTTCAGATCTCTATCTCAGGTTTCTAACTCATCGGAACTCTATCTCTTCAGATCTCTAACTCTTCAGAACTCTATCTCTTCAGACGTCTATCTCGGAACTCTTTCTCCTCAGATCTTCTCTAGACGTCAGAGGTCAAATCAGCTAGCGTATGCCAACGACCAGCAAACATGACCTGTTCACTCTACAAACCACTTATTAAGAAACTGAGAATTTATTTCTGATTTCCATTACAATGAAATACATAAAACTGACACAAACATTGTTAAATAACTTTGGTATATAGAAGAGGGTCGAGGCAATGGCGACGGTAAAAAAGGAGGTGAGTAACAACAGACTTTTGCTCCCAGGATAGTTCATGTTCACACACAATTCACAACTTTTACCCCAAATAAATATCAGCTATCCCCAACGTTGACTGGAACGCTCGCCGGGTGAGCTCGCGACGGACCGAAGGGGAACTCTTACCACCAATAGTTCTACAAGAATTATCATTTAGCTAACAGAGTTTGGTAGAAAAAACATCATACATACACAATCTAAAAAAACAAAAAACAAATATTTAAAACCAAATATTTACATATTTCATTCGCTTAGGGGCGGTTCAGCGCGACTCCAGAACCCCACTGTTCTGCCAAGAGATGAACA
This sequence comes from Melanogrammus aeglefinus, assembly GCA_900291075.1. Classification (NCBI taxonomy): domain Eukaryota; kingdom Metazoa; phylum Chordata; class Actinopteri; order Gadiformes; family Gadidae; genus Melanogrammus; species Melanogrammus aeglefinus. Next base: position 53,011 of record OLKM01002358.1, on the reverse strand, counting down.
GAGCCGTTGTTCATGATCCTGTGAGCTGGAGTTAAGAAGATGGCTGCAGATCAGATGAAGACCCCCTGGAGCAGAACCCCCCCATCCCACGTCAGAGCAGACGTTAGACATGTTCTCCGGAGTGGAGGATAGAGGCCACGACGGGGGGGGGGGCCTCTCTGGCATCTCACAGGCAACAGTCTGGATGGGGTCCGGAGGGTCAGGAGAGTCTGGGGGGTCTGGGGTTTCTGGGGGGTCAGTAGGGTCTGGGGAGTCTGGAGGGTTTGGGGGTCTTAAAGGTCTGAGGGTTCTGGAGGGGTCTGGAGGTTCTGAGGGTTCTGGAGGGTCTGGAGGGTTTGGGGGGTCTTGAAGGTCTGAGGGTTCTGGAGGTCTGGAGGGTTTGGGGGGTCTTGAAAGTCTGAGGGTTCTTGAGGGTCTGAAGGTTCTGGAGGTTCTGAGGGTTCTGGAGGGTCTGGAGGTTCAGGGGGTCTGGGGATCTGGAGGGTCCTGGGGGGTCTGGGGGTTCTGGATGGGTTCTGGGGTCCGGGTGCTCTGGATCAGTCTTGGTTCTGCTGGCACTGACAGGAACACTCCTCATGATGCTCCAACACCACGTCGGTCATGGAGCGCTGCAGGCCACGCCCCCCCGCACGGTGCTTCAGCTGCAGGACCTGCAGGTGTACATGGTCCGGGTTACTGCACATAGTACCAGGTGTACATGGTCCGGGTTACTGCACATAGTACCAAGTGTAGATGGTCTGGGTTACTGCACATAGTACCAGGTGTACATGGTCCGGGTTACTGCACATAGTGCCAAGTGTACAAGGTCCAGGTTACTGCACATAGTACCAGGTGTACATGGTCCAGGTTACCGCACATAGTACCAAGTCTACATGGTCCATGTTACTGCACATAGTACCAGGTCAACATATATTGCCGGGGTGTACACGGTTCATACCCTAGTACCATAGTATCTGATACACATGGTACGACACGTTATATATAGTACCTGGTACAGTATACAGGTAGTTCCTGGCGTACATGGTACTTTACTCATGCAGCAGTACCTCGTAGTACTTCCTGGAGGTCCTGCTGGGAACACAGGCGCACTGTTCCCCGGACTGGGAACATGACTGGGAGCACTGGGAGCAGCTGCAGTTCCCGCCGCAGCGCCGGACCAGCAGGCAACCGGGCCAGAAGATGGCGTCCGTCCTCCTCAGCTCCTCACGCAGCGACACCGACACGTTCCGCGGGGAGCAGCTGTACAGACGGACCTCCTCCCTCAGCTGGTTCAGCTCGGCTCCCCCTGGGGGCACAAAGGGACCCCCACCCTCATCAGGTACAGCAGAACCCCCACCCTCATCAGGTACAGCGGGACCAACACCCTCATCAGGTGCAGCGGGACCCCCACCCTCATCAGGTACAGCACACTACTTCTCTACAGGGAGGTTCTCCTTAAGGACCTGTCTCCACAGGGAGGTTCTCCTTAAAGACCGGTCTCTACAGGGAGGTTCTCCTTTAGGACCGGTCTCCACAGGGAGGTACTCCTTAAGGACCTGTCTCCACAGGGAGGTTCTCAGGTCTCTACAGGGAGGTTCTCCTTAAGGACCGGTCTCTACAGGGAGGTTCTCAGGTCTCTACAGGGAGGTTCTCATTAAGGACCTGTCTCTACAGGGAGGTTCTCCTTAAGGACCTGTCTCTACAGGGAGGTTCTCCTTAAGGACCTGTCTCTACAGGGAGGTTCTCAGGTCTCTACAGGGAGGTTCTCATTAAGGACCTGTCTCTACAGGGAGGTTCTCCGGTCTCTACAGGGAGGTTCTCCATAAGGACCTGTCTCTCTACAGGGAGGTTCTCCTTAAGGACCGGTCTCCACAGGGAGGTTCTCCTTAAGGAACGGTCTCTACAGTGAGGTTCTCCTTAAGGACTGGTCTCTACAGGGAGGTTCTCCTTAAGGACCTGTCTCTACAGGGGGGTTCCCCGGTCTCTACAGGAGGTTCTCCCCCTCCTGAAGGACCTGGGTTCTAGGTTCTCCTACCTCTGGTCTTCTTGTTGTGGATGTAGGACTTCCCGAGGCCGAGCCAGGAGGGCCGGTACAGCTCCTCCATGTCCGCCCGCCATCCCTCAGGGTCCAGGTACTTCAGCACCTCTTCCACTGTCCCCAGGGTGGAGACCGCCTCCTCCAGCTCCTCCACACTGGGGGGGGGAGCTGGAGTCACAACAGGAGCCTGCGGCTCAGGGTCGCTCTGCAGAGGGAACACCAAACCCCAGGCGGGAGGAGGTTACAGGGCGCCTGAAGACCGAGCTACAGGTTAGGTGGAGCTACAGGTCAGGTGGAGCTTCAGGTGGAGCTACAAGTGGAGCTACAAGTGGGGCTACAGGTGGAGCTACAGGTTAGGTGGAGCTAGAGGTTTTGGTGGATCTACAGGTGGAGCTACAGGTTAGGTGGAGCTACAGGTCAGGTGGAGCTACAGGTGGGGCTACAGGTTTGGTGGATCTACAGGTGGAGCTACAGGTTAGGTGGAGCTACAGGTCAGGTGGAGCTACAGGTGGGGCTACAGGTTTGGTGGATCTACAGGTGGAGCTACAGGTTGGGTGGCGCTACGGGTTAGGTGGAACTACAGGTTGGTCGGAGCTACAGGTTAGGTGGAGCTACAGGTCAGGTGGTGGAACATTTGAGGTGGAGCTACAGGTTGGGTGGAGCTACAGAATAGATAGTTACAGGCTAGCTGGAGGTAAAGCTGAAGCTAGAAGTGGAGTTACAGGTTGGGTGGAGATACAGGTTAGGTGGAGCCACAGGTTAGGTGGAGCTACGGGTTAGATGGTGGTACAGGTTGGGTGGAGCTACAGGTTGGGTGGTTGAGGTCAGGGTTTGGGTGTAGAAAGGTAGGGTTATCACGACAGTGACCCTAACCAGGTCCTAACAACCTCCTCACTTCTGATACCTAACTCAACCACTGGACCCCTCTCTGAGGCATGCTGGGAAACGGCCAGCAGAGGTTCTGAAGGTCTGACCAGATTACAGAGAAGGCTTCTAAACAGTCAATATATCAACCAAGCAGATCAAACAACATGTGCTGTGAATGTTTATTTAAAACCCCAGGCTTTTACAGAGGCTGTGTCTGTAATTTGGAGCACTTGAAAAACAAAGTGAATTAGTGTAAAAGACATGAATACCATAACCCTGCCTCACTCCCCTCCCAGCTGTGGGGGAGTTCTGTTTCTCTGACGTCAACCCTTTGACACCAGATCTGACCACTATGTGGTGTTTAAAACACGTCACTTTCATCATTCAGACCGAGACTGAGCCACACAGGACAAACACCAGCTCAGACCAGCCACAGCTCAGGTCCTGGCCAAGAACACCTTGGGGAAAGGAGCATGGAACCAGCAACCCTCCTGAGATACCGCTGTGGAATGCTACAACAGAATGTACCTGTGTTGTGTAGCACCGCTACAAGGGCCTGTAGCTGTGTTGTGTAGCAGTACTTGTGTTGTGTAGCAGTACGTGTGTTAAGTAGCAGTGCTACAAGCAGCTGTGCTTGTGTTGTGTCTCCTGTGTTTGGTGAGCTGGTGAAGCCCAGCAGAGTTGGAGTGGATTTTGTTCCCAGTCTGAAAGGCCACATCTCCATCTCACACCTCAGCTCTCAGAGGAAACATCTCCACACCCCCCCCCCCCCCCTGAGAGCACCAACCCTTGATGACCTCCACCAGCTCTAGAGGACCGGTCTCCACCACCTCAGACTGTCAGACTGTATCAGAGAGGAGGTGACTGACAGCGGGGAAGTGTGTCTCAGACCTTAAAACTCCCTCTGCTCCGCGATGCCCGGCGGTGTGAAGCGGAACCAGAGAGGTCCTTTAAGGGCTGAGATGCTCTATTATCATACAACTAACATCTAGCTTCATGTAGAACGTTGAATGTGAGTGTGAGCTGTGCTGCTGGCGTCCCACCATGTCAGAGAGTAAGGATGGACATGTTGCGGCAATGTGTGCTGCTGACTGAGGAGAGACATACGCTTCAAACCAAGTCCATCCAGCTCCTCTCTGGGAGGGGACCCCCAACTGGATCACCCTCAAGGTGGGAGCGGGAGGGGCCAGGACAGGAGGTGCTGCTAGATGTTTGCAGCAGCTGGGCTCCATCAACCTTGGCCACTGGGCGTGTGTCCAGCCTGGTGGCCCCTCTGTTGTCCCACAGAATAACAACTGATGTATTTATGGAGCTCACTCCGGCTGTGTTGAGGAGACCACTGAAATAGTGCCCTCAAGACCATATCTCCTCCCCGGCCGCCACTACCACTTCCCCTCTGGACCTTTGAAGAGGCTGTGGTCTGTGAGGCCGCTCTCCTCAGGGTACGGAACGCTGTCATTAAGAGACCGGGCCGAGTCTACCACAGATCTGGCTGCTCCCCATCTGCCTGTCTCTCGCTACAGTCTCTCTCTTCTCGGTCTCTCTCTCTCGCTCTCTCCCGTTTCTCGCTGCAGTCTCCTTCTCCCCAGTCTCTCTCTCCCTCTCCCGTTTCTCGCTGCCGTCTCTCCCTCTCTCCCTCTCTCCCTCTCTCCCTCTCCCCCTCTCTCCCTCTCTCTCTCTCTCTCTCTCTCTCTCTCTCTCTCTCTCTCTCTCTCTCTCTCTCTAACACAGGAATAGCAGTATAATAAGGACTTTGTTTCATGACTCCTGGCATTGAAGCCCACTTCCTCCGGGCTTTCCGAAGGTAAACATGCGGTCACCTTCTAGCTCTGTGGTTCTACAACCTCTCCCATCATTGGCCCAGATCCTCTGACCTCTGAATCATCAGGAGGAGGAGGAGGAGGAGGAGGAGGAGGAGGAGGAGGAGGAGGAGGAGGAGGAGGAGGAGGAGGAAGAGGGGGGAGGGGGGGGTGGAGGAGGAGGTAAGGAGGGGTGGATCCCTCAGTAGGTGGTGGGGGTTGAGGTCTGAACTGGGTCAAGACGTCAGGTCTGGACTGGGTCTAGACGTCAGGTCAGGACTGGGTCTAGACGTCAGGTCTGGCCCGGGTCTGGACTGGGTCTAGACGTCAGGTCAGGACTGGGTCTAGGGGTCAGGTCTGGACTGGGTCTAGACGTCAGGTTAGGACTGGATCTAGATGTCAGGTCAGGACTGGGTCTAGAAATCAGGTCAGGACTGGGTCTAGGGGTCAGGTCAGGGCTGGGTCTAGGGGTCAGGTCTGGACTGGGTCTAGACGTCAGGTCAGGACTGATCTAGATGTCAGGTCTGGACTGGGTCTAGGGGTCAGGTCAGGACAGGGTCTAGGGGTCAGGTCAGGACTAGGTCTAGGGGTCAGGACTGGGTCTAGGGGTTAAGTCAGGACTAGGTCTAGGCGTCAGGTCAGGACTGGGTCTAGGGGTTAAGTCAGGACTAGGTCTAGGCGTCAGGTCAGGACTGGGTCTAGGGGTCAGATCTGGGTCTTGTCGGTCTTACCGGTGGGAGTAGGGAGTAGTGGAGACAGAATCCGGGCTCAGAGGGGAAGTACTGGTCAGACACGAAGCGGACTCGGACCTGAGACCCCTGGGACAGCAGGACCGCCGGACCGGACTGAGACCCACACCAGCGACCCAGGACCCTGCCCTCACTCAGGTCCTCAATCTCCACAAAGTCATACCTGGAAATGGAGAGACATGGATGAGTGGTGAGAGAGAGAGAGAGAGAGAGAGAGAGAGAGAGAGAGAGAGAGAGAGAGAGAGAGAGAGAGACTGAGAGAGAGATGAGAGAGAGAGAGAGAGAGAGAGAGAGAGAGAGAGAGAGAGAGAGAGAGAGAGAGAGAGAGAGAGGCTGATGGAGAGATGTGTGTTTGGCCCTGAAGCTAACATGGTTTGAGCGACACATTGTTGGCAAGAGAAATGAGGAACCGTTTCAGTGAAACCTGTCAGCCTCACGGAGAACTTTGTGAATGCGGTCTGAGACTATTGCGATTGGCCGTTTAGCAGTTAGTGTGTGTGTGGTCAGTGAGCAGGTCGGGGAGTGGAAGACCTCCAGGTAGAACGGGGACGTGAGGCGGCACACGATCCTGCAACCTGAGTCCAGACCCTAGCCCGGGTCCAAAACTCTGACCACTGAGCAGCTCTCAGCTCAGAGCTGAGAGCTGCCTCTACTGACTCAGGGTTAACAGAGCCTTTGTGTTTCTGTTCAGTGGAAACCACATGTGGTTGTTTATGTCCTCCATATAAACCGGGCCGCTTTGAAGTTATTTTTCACCTCTTACAAGTCTTTGATGGGCAGGACATGGAGTGGACCCAACACCCTGACATGAGGGTTGGCCCCTTCTCATTCAGGCTTAAAGATTGGATCCATCTTGGACTCATTACGGCCCCCAGCCCAGTAGTTCCTCTGTTTAGTCTCACTGACACATGGGCACAGGCATGGCGTTTCAGACACACGTAGACACCGCTTCAGATGCAATGAAAACTCGGATGTTCTTCAGTGTCACTTATTGGATATGAACACCCGGCTCTGACCTGCCCATCTATACTAACACAAAGGTTTTCCTATAAGTCTCTCGCAGTAATTGGAAAATGTTACCTTGTCGATAGCGACAATCAGAACTGAACAAAAAGCCTGACTGCCCCCCAACCAGCTGAATGCTGAAGGCCAGACGCTACGAGGCACGACGCCCGGCCGAGAGACAGAGGAAACAACAGGCACCCAGCCCCCCAATCCCACCTCCTGACCCCAATCCACAGCCCCATTTAGGGACTGAGTGAGAGTGCAGGGGGACGGAGTGAGAGAGGGGAGGAGGTTAGGGGGAGAGAGGGGAGGAGAGGAGGAGTGGGGAGGAGAGGAGGTGAGGAGGGGGAGAGAGGAGAGGAGAGAGAAGAGCAGAGGGGGAGAGAGGAGAGGGGAGAGGAGAGAGGAGAAGAGAGGGCAGGAGGTGAGGAGGGGGAGAGAGGAGAGGAGAGAGAAGAGCAGAGGGGGAGAGAGGAGAGGGGAGAGAAGAGCAGAGGGGGAGAGAGGAGAGGGGAGAGGAGGAGAGGAGGTGAGGGGAAGAGAGGAGAGGAGTGGAGGAGAGGAGAGGCAGCAGAGTGTGGAGGAGT